>JAZGTI010014305.1:0-14193 GCA_036877585.1 Botia kubotai
ATGCACAACACTCAAGTGTTACTACAAAATACAATGCACAACACTCAAGTGTTACTACAAAATACAATGCACAACACTCAAGTGGCACTACAAAACACAGTGCACAACACTCAAGTGTCACTACAAAACAACAATGCACAACACTCAAGTGTTACTACAAAATACAATGCACAACACTCAAGTGTCACTACAAAACAACAATGCACAACACTCAAGTGTCACTACAAAATACAGTGCACAACACTCAAGTGGCACTACAAAATACAGTGCACAACTTTCAAGCCACTACAAAATAACAGTGCACAACACTCAAGTGGCACTACAAAATACAGTGCACAACACTCAAGTGGCACTACAAAATACAGTGCACAACACTCAAGTGGCTTTCATTGCATTACATAACAAAACATCAAACCAGGTTTCATCCGACAACATAACGCTAGATTTTTTATGAGAACCCATTGTACTGTTCTTGTCCATTTTTAAAATTACGTTTAACTGTTTGGCCCAATATTATTTCTAATGCCTTTTTAATGTGTGTGTCATATATCTTTAAAATGCATGCCAGTGGGTTTGATAATTTGTTATTTAAAGGTGGCTAATTATCCAAATGGTTATTGGGGCTACCGTAAAACCATGTGCTCATTCACACACACTTGCAAACACAATGTTTAACTGTGACTGTGCTTGTTTATTTAAGCTGGGCTTGGACACGTACTATTGGACGGCAGTGAATCAGTTTTTCCTCTGGGGGAGTTTGTCTGTGTATTTTGCTGTCACTTTTACCATGTACAGCAATGGCATGTACCTCATCTTCACCTCCTCCTTTCCCTTCATTGGTGAGTGACCTTCCACCCAGCCCACATTCCATATGTTTAATTACTTCAATTTGCTCAACGTGTGTTTGCGTTTTTTTCCTCAGGCACTGCAAGAAATTCCCTTAATCAGCCGAACGTGTGGCTGACCATCTTCTTGACCACTATATTGTGCTCGCTACCTGTGGTGGCATACCGCTTCCTCTTCATCCAACTTAAGCCCACTATCAATGACAAGGTAGGTGGAAGTAGCTCTGCTTCAAAACCTAGTGAGCTACATTGATGTGTCTACATAGGCAGCGAACTTCCAAGGCAGCATCCTGCCTATAAAAGACCCTCGTAAGTTACTGAATTGAAACATCCTTTGTAGTCAACAATTCTGTGTGCCAAAAATAACTCTTCACAAAGTGCACGGTAAACTTAACTCACAATTGCATTCAACAGAGTTTGTTGTTAGCTTGTTGCTTAGCTAACAACATATATATTAAACAAAAAACACCGAATTTTTCAAAATTAACATTTTGGCTGAGCAGAGTCTAAATGTCAGCCTCTTGCATCCCAGCCTCACACAGTATATTTATATAGTCATTATATTTTCATAACAACACCTGATACATCTGATAGCTTATATTAGGCTTTGCCAACTTAATTTTGCAACATATGTTTACATACATATGTTTACTATTTACAGTAGTTCTGCTCCATCAGTGGGTTCAAACTCTCGGAGGCGTTGCGCCAGCACTCGGCAGGCGAACAGTGTGACATCATGAGCAGCACGCATGTGTAGAATGAGTCACAGCTGTGGCGTGCAGCAGCATGGCTGCAGCAGAGCATCATGCTGAGGCGTAATGTCATGGTTATTTCTGGAATCCACAATCAGTGGGTCAGAATCACATGAGCCAGAGTCATTCATAAATTAATGACGCACTTTGTATAATATTACAAGTCTCACTTTTTCTTACTTCCTGTTACTTCATTACTAATTCTATTCTCTCTCCTTCTGTTATTTTTACATTGCTTGCAAAACACAACGGAACTATAGTGATATTCCTCAAACATTTTGGTTAGGGGCTTTATCTAAACTCCTAAACCTATTTCTTAATTCTTCAATTCCGTACTCCATTCAAACTTTGTTTTGTAGAACGTTTATACTTTGTACTGTACATACGCCATTTCATTCCGGGATGCAATGCTATTATCTACAGTAAATGAAAATTTCTTGTTCTTCCTGTCAACAGGTGCGACATAAGGTGAGACAGTCTAAAGCTGCGCCTCTGCCTCCTCCTCGTCGGTTCCCACGGCGACGTATCAGCACGCGTCGATCTGGTTACGCCTTCTCTCATGCTCACGGTTATGGCGATCTTGTCACCTCTGGACGCTTCCTACGTATACCGATTAAGACCAGGCCCACTATTTTTCCCCGTTCTGAGACCCCAGTGGCTGACAGCACACCCCAGACATATCGGACTATCCATGAGGAGATCCAGAGCCCCTGAGGAGCATATTTAGAACATTCACTTTTGATGACTTTTGGGGTAGATGAAGCATCAACTTGCTGTTTGATTATCCTTTATGATGCCAAAACACAATGAGCAGTTAGAAGGTGTTTTCTACAGGGTATTTCAAGTAATATTTAAATAGTAAAGACGTACATCAAAAAATACTTCAGATGACAGTATGACAGTGAGGCTGTGATGCTTTGAATCAATGAGAAAGCTTATTAGCCGTGTAATTAGGAGCTGAAAATAATTTATAATTAATAAACTTGAGAGGTTTCTTCTTAAAGTATTAAAAACACCTAAACACATGTACACACGTACGGTTTCTTGCGCAATAAGACTAAAGGATGAATTGAATTTTATTTTTGCTGGTGCTGTAGGACTTCTTGTATCTTGTAGTTCATCTACAAACACTGTTCCAAAAAAAGTCTAGAGATGGTATGACATTGAATTCTATACAAGCCTTTTAATTTTTGTTTAAAATCTTTTTGTTGATGTCCTTCTTTGTTCTGTTTAGTTTTGTTATGAACCAATAATAATTTATACAGTAACAGTTGTTCTACTCTGATTTGACCTTGTTGTCTTGTTTTGTACCAAATGTGCCTTGATTAGTGATTTATACAATAAATTTTGAGAAAATCTATTTCTGTATTATATTTTGAAAGTCGGTGAGGGCTAACCTACAAAAACAAAAAATAGACAAGCATAAATATAGCATAAAATATTATACAGTTTTTTATTTTTATTTATTTATATATTTATTTTAATACTTTTTTTAAAAGAAACAATAGTTCATCTCTTTGCAGCCTGCATCTGTTAGCTGCACTTGTTAAAGGTTACCTTTTTTATGCAATATAATAGATTTGGATACCTTCTTAAATCTCCACAAGTCTCCAGGAAAATAATTTGTAAAAGAGACTTTTGTAACATTCTATTCGCTAAATTATCCGGCATATGTAACATTTTTAATGACATCCTTCATATTCATGTATTAGTTGCATTTCCTAAAAATTTTAGATCACACAAAACATTTGTAAAAATTATATGAACAAAAATGAACATGCACAGTCTTATGAGCCCTTTTCAGTTTTGAGCTTTTTTGATTTGTTAAAAGACTGACCAACATTGAGATGATTTCAGACATCATCATTTAATCCTAAAAGTTCATATCGAAACAAAACTTCCGCAAGACAACTACTGTAAGAAACAAAAACAAGTCTATAATGATGCTCTAATGTTCTGGACTCCAAACTGTTTCAATTTGTCAGTGTGTTTGCTTGAGTGAACAGGATGATGTAAATCAGAAATACAGGTCTCAGTGATGCAGTTGCCAGGCCACTTATTGTAGTTTAGACTTTGGCCCGTGGACACTCATAAACCAACAATAGGCAGAGTATTTTATACTGTCCAGTCAGTTCTCATCTTACCTCTCAGTAAGCAAATTTGACATTGAACATATACACATCATTTTATTATATGCTGTCTTGAAATAAATAATTATGAAATGAAATAATTCCTAATCCTGATTTAGGTCAGTAGAGCAACAACATGTTGATAAATATAATACGCTTGTTGTTGTTTATCACATTCAAATTTGTAGAGATGGATACAAATATACGAGCTGTTCGCACAGCGTTGTTGACCAAATCACAGGCCGTCAGATTATAGGATTTAGCCTGATGTGCCTGCAAGCAGATGTTTGTGAGATTACATGTATTTTCCTTATTCCTCACACAAACATATAGCATGGCTTCAGAATACTGAAGTATAGCGCATGAGTGGTATAAACAATTGTTTTGTGTACTTTTGTTTTTTATTGTTATTTTTTGAGCTTGACATCCCCTGATCACAATTCATTTTCATTGTATGAAAAAGGATTGTATGCCTAACATCTTTCTTTGTGGTTTTATGTAAGAAAATTTCCAGGTTTGGTACAACATGAGGGTTTCTGGTTGAACTATTCCTTTAAGAAACTCTAAAAATAGGCTCTCTAGGATATTGTTTCTTCCATCATTTCTGTGTGAGAAAACTGTTTAATTATAAAACATTAGTTTCGCTCCAATGATTGCCTCAATTTCTTTTTCCAAGCCCTCTTCTTAATCTAAATCAGTATTCAGTCCCCCCATGCTGAGAGCAGAGGCAAATCTGCCATCCCCTCAAATATGATCCCTCAACAACAAACCACTGAGCATGCTCAGTGGGGTTGGTGATGCTGTTGCTATAGGGCTGTGTGGGGCTCAGAACCACTGTACTGTAGGAAGAGAGAGTGAGAGGAGTGTTGAACAGACAGAAGTGTGACTAAAGAGGAACTAAATTGAAGGACTTGACCCATTTTCTTTCCCTTTGCCTGTACTCAGTGGATGTACAGCATTAGGTTCTGTTTGCTCCAGTTACTGTGCATGCAGAGTGAGACTGACTGTGTGCTGGATTTTAGACTGATGGAGCTTTACCTCTGGGTGAGTTGATGCAGTTGTCCAGGCTGAGTCTGACAGTTAAACTGTAATTTTACTGTTTACTAAACTTAGGATTCTGAAATCTTTTTCTAGTTAAGAGTTTGAGAAAGAAATGTTTTCTACATAAAACAACATAAAATGAAATGCTGTGCGTGTATGTGTACTATGGTTTGGGGAAAGATTTCTTAGTGAACATTCTGGACATCCAATTTGAAAACACATGTATGAAGTAATGATTTTTTTCTTTACATTTCTAAGAAGTTTTCTTGACAGCTTATGGTTTCCTGTAGTATTTATTTATTTTAGTATGATTTATTTAATATTACTATATTAGATTATATAACACAATTATTATGATATAGCAAATACACTTTCAGTATATAACAATGTGTCTATTGTATTGCCTCATTTAGACCTAAATGTGTGCATGTAATGTGCAGGTATGGTTAATTATTATCTTTCCCATTAATACAGCTTCAAAGGTCTGTGTGTGTGTGTGTGTGTGTGTGTGTGTGTGTGTCCCTTTTGGGAAAAAGGCTTCAAAAGAATGTGTGATTATTAAAGAGATGATTAAGGTAAGACTAGGGCTACTCTGTTGATGTCTATGGATTATGAACATCTAGACTACTGTATATTAACTAGGTAAATT
This sequence comes from Botia kubotai, assembly GCA_036877585.1. NCBI lineage: Eukaryota > Metazoa > Chordata > Actinopteri > Cypriniformes > Botiidae > Botia > Botia kubotai. Next base: position 5,417 of record JAZGTI010014305.1, read on the forward strand.
ACTGTGTACTGAAAACTGGATTTAAAAATCAGTTTTGTCCAAAAAGCTATAGTTGATCTATTAATGCATTTTTCTTTCTTTAGAGCTTATCGTTTAAACAATGAAGCAGACGTCTGAGGTTACATGAGTTCTGCTGAGCTTCGCATTCATGCATCAGGAATTGTTTGTCACTTAACTAGCCTGCTTTGCAAGGACTAATGCTTTGAAGTGGCATTTAGAAAATGGATGGCTCACCAAAGTCAAGAGAGACACTGTTTGTGTGTCACGTCTCAGAAGCTCATGGCCAGTCTGTTGGTTGGCACCTGTATAGCTCTGTACAGACACCCAGACGCCCACGCTCTTTGAATCTAACCCACAGTATATCTCTACCTGAGAGGGGAAATCTGCCCAGAGAAGCACTTGAAAATGGCAGTCCATATTATACTTCCAAGTCAAGTTCTACAGAAACATCGGACCAGAAAGGCTCTGAGAATTCCAGCAGGTATGAGTTGTCCCCAATGCTCCAACGCTTCACTGGTTTGTCGGAGAACTCTCTATTAACTAGTCCTCCAAGAACAACAAAGTCACTGCCCCGTCGAGGAGAAACCAGATGGCAAAACCTCTTCATCCCCGAATCAGAGGTAATTGAGGATGAGGAAGACGAAGACTCGGATGGAGACAACTTGCACAAGTACCATGAAGGATCATCCCTTCAACTACAAGGAAGTTTCACCGTGGGCCAAAGTATAAACACAGGGAACTCCATTGAATGCAGAGCTGGTGCTTCTTTGTATAGCCAGGAGATTTTGAACTATGTTATGAGCCCTGTCAGTAAAGCCAAAGAAATCAAAGAAAATGAGGGGGAATCCTATCCAGGTTGTGAGGATTCCAAGGAAACCCCTATAACCTTCATGGATTGTAATGAACAGGATTGGGTTGATGAGGAGGTGTGTAACAAACATACTCTTGAGGAACTTGATAATAGCTCGGTTCAAACCGATAACCTCCTGAATTCTGAATCCTTGACTCAAAACCCAACAGACTATATCACTGATTCTTCCTGTAACAGCTCTGATGGAGTATTAGTCAACTTCAGCGCCATCTACAACAAAACTAACAATGCAGTTCCTGCAACTCCACTTAACCTAGATAGTCCTGTTTATCAGTCAGGAACAGCGTTACAAGAAGCCTCCAACCCTATGCCCAGCTGGTCATCTTGCAGTGTGGATCCAAACAGCAACATTTATCCACATGACTCTGGTGACTTCTCATCAATGGAAATTACTGACCTAGCTATGTGTCTGCAGAGTCAGGCACGGCTAGCAGGTTCCACCCAGAATTACTATAAACTGGTAACATGTGACCTATCATCCCAATCTTCACCCAGTCCACCTTGGTCCTCCTTGACGAGCTTTTCTGAAACTCATAGCCAGGGAAGTTGTTCTCCACCCTCTGAATACTTCCTCTTTGAACCATCAGAGGGAAAGGAAAACAAGAGGCCAAAGGTTAACCAAAGTGAACCCAAGGTATTTAACTCCTCACAGTACCATAGCTATAATTATGACTAAAGACAGGGTAGGCAATTCTTTTCCAAAAACCTCTTTACATTCTAATAGCAATAATTGAGTGGTCTAAATATAGTATATACTACCATTGAAAAGTTTTTTAACATTGAAATGTTTCTCATGATCTTAAAAATCTTTTAAACTGAAGCCGTTCACTTAAATGTTTGAAACTATTAGAAAATGACAATTTTATTTAAAAATGAATAAATTAGACCAAATAATTTAGAAAAAGCAGTCACTCAGAACCTATAGCATAGATCCTTCAATACTGTTTAAATAGCATCTCAGGGTGCCGTCTTAAGAAACATTTGGGTGGGATCTTACATAGGTGAATTGCTCACAAAGACCAGGAATATGGGTCATATTTGATTTCATCTTGGCTGCAAACAGATGTGATTATGTGTATGTATTTATGTAAATCTACTAAAATTCACAATAGTGATTTTGGATATAGACATATTTTAAAGGTAAATAGTGCAATGTATTAAGAATGTCTTTTTCCCAAGTTCATCCAATCGACCAGACATGTCCATTTTTTCAGGAAAATTGGCAAACTGAAGTGAAGAACACTACACGAGACACTAGGAACCAATTTAGGGGAACAACGGAGAAAATGGCACATGCAGAAACAAATGACTCCACCACAATAATCTCAGATTATAAGAGCTGTAATTACATCCAGACTCCTCAGTCTCAAAGATGGATTGGCAGTGAGAAAATCTCTACCTTATCAAGACAGGGCGCACTACAAAACAGCTGTCCCAGCCATTTAGACACAAACGTATCTTCACCTCGATCCAGGCAGCATGCCACCTCATTTGCAGAAATTGCTCGATGTAAGAAGGGAAATGGAGATTTATCATGTATGAACCAAAGCACAGAAGGTCCATCAACCTTATATTCTTGTAACCTCTCCTCCATCCAGAAGGACAATGCTTCAGAACAGAATACCATATTATTTAATCCCAAAAGCAATGACACAGTGACAGTACACTCCCTATGTACTGACAGCAGGAATCAATCTAATCCAGAGGGTAAGGAATCTTTGCAAGAAATTTTTATATTAATTTAAGTTACTTTAAGTATAAAGTAAACCACTTTCAAAGTGTAACCACAAAGATATCAAGTATTCCCTCTCTGACAATCCTTGAACAATGTTTACTCATATTCTTTTGTGTATATAGGTGAATGTTCCTCTTCCCCAGAGGTTGTGCGATACACTAAAGCACAAAGGCCCACCTCTCTCCCCATCCAGCCTTTTGTACTTCAAGCACCCTCAGGAAAACAGCAGAACAAGACACTTGGATCCCTTCTTAATCAGTACATCAGTCACAAGTACACCAAGCCTGGGCCATCTAAAGCTACTTGCAAAAGCAAGGAACGCCCACACCATATACAATCCTCGCCTCTTGGAGGTTACTCCACCATCCTCCTTGAGGCAGCCACTAGCTCAGACACTTGTTCCACCTGCACAGCAAGTCCTGTTTTACCCTACAGTTGTTCAAAATGCACGCTCTTGGGAGGCATTCACCAAACCTTGATGAACAGAAGTCCAGATATGAGTACAAAAACAAGACAGAGAAGCCCTCATAGCCCAGAACAAACAGAGGGGAGTCCAAAGGCCTGCTCAAGCCAAACACATTCTTGGACTGGAAAACAAGCTTTTTCTGTATCTATTACTTCTACAAATCAAGATCCAACGTATTCTCCCGAGCAGGTGTACCTTGTTCAGAATCCACCAGTAATCGAAGAACTGTTGGCCACAGGTCCTCAAAATGCATCCCACCCTTCTCAACATGGATCTTCCCCTGCTATTACATCAGTGACCTCATTGACTTCCATTACTTCCCTTATTACTCTACCTGGAACTGGGCGAAGATCCCTGTGGCCCTTTGAAGCTGATTCACAGGTGTGCACTAATGAGGGATTGAGCAACAACATCTGCAACTACTTTGGGCCAAGAAGAACACTTTGTAGGTGTCTTAAAAACTGATACTATTGTTTTCATTAATTTAGTTTATTGACGTCTTGACAATGTTATAAATACAATGTCTGGTGTTCACTTCCTCAATTCTGCAGGTGTTAAAAAGGGGCATCAACATGGTGACTCATTCTCTATGACTGATAGACCGCCTGAGGAGTTCTGCCTTTCCCCAGAAGCCCCTTCAGAACCCCTCTCATTTGATCTTCTGCACAAGAAACGTATGTAATGAGTTTGTGCAAACATTTTGTACAGGTTCATATGTACAGCTTTATATGTACAGGTTTTCCCCTATGCTTTTGAATGCAATTTCCCTGTGCTTTTGAATGCATTGAATGCTTTGCATCTACTTGATTGCATTCAAGGTATACATTCTTTCAGTTGTAAGTATTCCCTGGGAATCGAACCTACAACCTTGGCCACTGCTAGTGCTAAACTCTACAACTGAGAAAGTATTAATACAGTGTATGATGTGTTTGGTTTTGGTAAATCGGTATACTAGTATCATATTAAAACATGTGACATAAAACAATGTTTGTGTGAAACATCTGGAGTGTGAATATAAGCTATGAAATTTGGACATTTCTATAGTAGCTAGAACAACATAGAAATCATAAACAGAACAGATAATTCTACAATGCCATTCGCTTAAACAGAACAGAGAGTGGATCTCTGCAGCACTGCCTCTGCTTCCCTGAAGGAGAAAATGTGACCTACTTCAAGCTCTCTCTGGCTTGGATTGGCTAACACACTCTGCATGTTTGTGTGCATGTTTCTATGTGAATGTGTGCCAACTACTATGTGTCATTTATATGGCAAGTTTCATATACCATCAGTTGCTGTTGTCCTTCGGGGGTCTTTTAATGTCAAGAAATAATCAGAAATGAACTGCTTCAAACTGCATATGTATATTCATGTATGTCCCTGCTTTTTATGGAATGTTTAGGGAACAGAAACACTGTTAATCAGCTAAAAATGTTTTATGAATTCCACCCTCTCGTCTGCTTACTCCTTGCTTCCACTCATCTCTATCTGTTTTTCTACAGGTATGTTGAAAGCTGTGAGTTTGGCAGTGGATCTTATAACTGTGCATTTCAGCTCAAGACAAGAACTAGAAGAAAAGGTAGTCCCAGGAGGCAACAACATTAAGAGACAGTGCCTGAAAATTGGGACAAAACTTCTTAGATAGATATATTATTGAGCGTAAAAGAAATTCCCCATGTATTACCCATGGGTCCTAATTAAATATGGGCTTGCCCAACTTTTGTATATAGTTCAACATACAGACATATGGTGTAGTTTTAAAGGTATGAGTTCTCAATCAGAAGTCAAATCATTTGGTCTTTGGTCGCCTGTTTTCAGATCCGACTTGGAAATAGTTCACTTTGCCCCGGTATCAGCCAACTTGTGTTCAAACACCTCTGCCCTGCAATTCAGAACATACTTCAAGATGGTCTGAAAGCCTATAAACTGGATTTCATCATTGGACAGAGACCCAACAAACTATGGAATGTCATAGAGGCCACTGCCCGACCAGGTGTGTGAGAGCCAATCAGATTTTATTCTAAAAAATGAAGTGAGAGGTCCTAATTCTCATTGTGTCCTACAGCTTATGGACGGCTTATGAAAACTAACACATCTCTGTTCTCAGGCTCATCTGCCCGAATGCCTGACAGCTTGGTGTCTGTGGTAAAAAAATGTTCCCAGTTAAGTCACAGCATGAGGCTTTATGTCTTCATCATGGATTTGCTAAAGTAGGTAAAATTCTGAACACATTTATAAAATGTTACAATACAAAACAGTTGCCTAATGAATGTATGCTCTTTAGTTTGCGTGCTTTGAAATTCTGGATTCGTTATTTATACAGTTGTGTAGGTGAGTATTATGATATTCACAGAAGACGCATTTGTCTATTTGTTTTCCCAATGTTTGTTTACTTACCATTCTATACATATCTTTTTCTAGACATTGTCGAAGACCATTATCACCCATGGGGTTTCTTGGCTCTGGCCCAGGGGTCAACATATGGTCCACTGTTTCAGGAGCTGCTCCTTTTGCTGCACCCACTCTCCCTGCTATCCTTTGAATCCGATCTGCCATCTGAAACACACCTTCAAAGTAATCAGAAGCAAAACCAGAGAGCCCCTCACAGGCTTCTTGCCCAGTCAGCTCAGATCCTTCAGATGAGTTCTGTACAGAAGAATCGCAGAAGTCCTACAGGTCAGAGTGATATCTCAAGTAACAAGATAACGAGTGGATATTGGCTCAACCAGATACCCACTTCAGAGTGTGAATCGGTGGTCTGCTGTTCTGACAGCACGCATAAAAAAGAAGAATTTGGAATGGAAAATGGTATGATGCCAGGATCTTCCTCAAGGTCTCAGGAGGACAAATCCTTAAGCGTACCACGTTGGGCCCGGCTCTTTGGTTCTGTAGGTGGAACCCCAGTTGGGCCAAAAAGAGCACAAAAGAACATTAGTGGTACTCTGAGAAGGTTAGCATGTTATTAACTATAATCCCTCATAATTTTGCATAACTGTTTTTTGTCTTGATTTGATTTAACCTTTGTTCTTCTCCAGACAGCCCTCTGAATGGCTGAAGATTGGTGCATCAAAAGTGGATTTGCTTGCACAGTCAGTGTGGTCAGGGAAATGGTCAGAGACTTCTCTTAGGTTGAACCATGACAAGCACACAACAAATACTGAGCATATGCTAAATCTATACTGAGATGTAATAAAAGCACAACTCATCCATAATAATATAAAGCACCTGCATAATATTTTATAAAAAAACACCTACATAATATTTTATTATTATGTCCTTATATAACAAACTAACACACCCTTTACACTGAAAGCGCATATCTGAATGTTGCCTTACAGTTATTTCCCAAAGGAGAATTTGCATTAGACCCTGATTTGTAAAAGATATTGAAATATTCCACTTTAAGCCATTATGTGTTAATAAATATTTTTAGATTAAATGTATAACACAAATCAAATTATAACACAAAGTACTGTATATGACATAGAGATTAATATTTTCTGCCAGCACTCACGTACAAAAACTGGAACTTCTCAAGAAATCTTTTACAACCAATTCCTGCACTTTACGTCTCAGGTGATTGACTGTCAATGTAAATCTATTCATATAAATTTTGCTGTTGTTGAATTCTTTAACATTATAAAAGGACATTTCCTTGCAGTACATTTCTTCTTGGTCTATTTCCAATTCTATTTCCATCATTTACATAAATGATGTATTCCACTGCATGATCACATCAATGGTAATGCATGAACAATTTTTCGTTTATGTATTCAGTGAATTACAATTGCTGGTTCTACTGCATTTTTGCACAATACAAATATTGGGTATTACTAGTCTATTTAGATAAATATGCATGCTGAATAGATGTACTGTACTGTATATTCATGGTGTGTTTTAGCTGCAGGACTGGTTAAGTTGTGGTATTTGTTGATGACCATGTACAGTGAAGAACTGTTTAGTGACTGACCCCCTGCTGTTTAGTGACAGTCAGATCAATAAGAGCTTAGAAGGTTTTAGATGGCAGTGGATTCATTGTTTGCCTGATTTTTAAGTTATGCCTGGTGAGATCCTTGTGAAAATAAAGGTTCGTTCTGTCATGATTATTGTGTGTTTTAGTACATGTGACTGCCTAAAGATGTTGTTTTGAAAAACAAATCTTTAAATTGTCTTGAAAAATGATCTGGTCACATATTACATACACTATGCACCTTGTATATACTGTATTAACAAGATACTGACATACTCTTTATAATGTAGATATTGTTATATTTTTACAGTTCTCATTGAGCTAAGTTACTAAGTTGGTGAGTTTCATTAAATATACGGCCAAGATACTGAACTCAGCAGATACGACATGGTGCTTGTTAATCCATATAACTTTAATTGTCTTTTGATGCAATGTGTGAGTTCAGAAGCATTGCTGGTTCTTTAGCACATTCTGTTATCCCCAGTTTTTATCCTCTGTGTACCAACAAGACCCAGAGCATTATGGGTAAGCTGCCCAAATGTTTGGCCATATTTATATCTGTATCCTGTTGACATAAAAATACAAAGTCAAATTTATATTTATATTTATACAGCATAATTTCTGGAATGTTACATAATCAACTACATCTTAATCAAAGGCTTTTCACGTACCTGGAATGTGCCCTGTGTAGGAAGGTAGGAGACCAGTTTTGGAAGGGTATAATGTGGAGATCTGAGGCAAGCCAGTGGTCTCCTCCTCTGGCAGTCTGAGGGAGCTTTGATCTGTCTTAATTTCCTTACCAAACTGGATCAGTGCCTTGTTTGTGATAATGGGATATCCAGTCCCAAAGAGGAATCGGGCTTTGGGAACATAACCAGTAAAACCTGTATACACAAACCAAAACAACAAACGTTAAATTTTGCTTCAAAAATCTAAGAATTAGATCTAAGAATCTAAGAAATCTCTGGCTAGGAGGCAAAATGTAAAAAAATGCTTCTGGCTTGAATCAAACTCTGGCTCACCTGAGATGAAATACTTATCTGGGCTGCTATCCTCCATGAGGTACGGAGAACCTTGTGGTTTCCAGGGTTTTGGGGACTTATATGGGGCCGGATCTTTAGATATGGCAATTAGAGGAGTGTTCAGCCTTCTAGGCTACAAAGGACAATTGTCAGCTTAAGGTTTTTTTTAATGTCAGTAGTAAATGTAAATAGTATACATACAATGTTCACCTTAAGACATGATGCACCACGTTTGATGTCAATAATGACAGATGCCATTGCTTCTAACATGTCACATGATTTTGTAGCAGCAAGTTTAATTTAGCACAATTGCAATCTTCTAAATAATTACTCGTTTTTGGAGTTTGGCAGTTCTTCATAACTATACACTTATGTTGTACGAAAAAATGAGCTCAGACTCTCTACTTGTGGCATATTTGTGATTTGTGACCAAACAGTCAATCAGTGGACTTTCACAGCTTGTTGCAACACAATGGGATGATAATTGCCTGAAATAATTTGTTGTCCTGATTGGAAAGCCTGTTTAGTAACAGCCCTTTTCATTTACATGGCTTGTGACACTCGACCTGCTTTGATACCAGATATTTAGCATGTATAATTAAACAGGGTGACCCAACACGGGGAGCTGTCAAAGGGAAGTAAAATGAGTGTGACAGCTTACTTTGCAGTCTGGGACACTGTTGTTGACAGAGAAAGGCAGGTCAGCAGTGGCTGTA
>JAZGTI010014306.1:0-14193 GCA_036877585.1 Botia kubotai
TGGGACAGTGTTTGTCTGATTGCTGGCGGATGGGACAGTGTTTGTCAGTACTTCACCTTTGAACTGAAGTAGCAGAAATACTGTTTCACTTAAATTTGTAAATTTGATTCATTTCCATAAATTAATTTAAATTGTTTATTCCAATTAAATTCATTGTTTTCTTATGTTGATGTATATAATTAAAATCACTAATCACTAACTTTTTTTTTTACTTATCACATAAAACATTTTGACTGAATGGCTGTTTGGTCAAAGTTATGGTTCTTATTGAAAAACAAAATCACTCTTGAGTCATTTCAGAACAGATGCATAAATCTGAATGCATATCACTCTAGATTACAGAAGTGGGATTTTGAGCTTCATCTCATTTTGCTCGTTGCATGTATGCTGTTCTGATGGGGTGTGGCCACATAGAGTCCAAAGAATAAATCTTGTATGTAGGTTTAAAGTTTCATGTGCTGAAGATGTTGAGACTGCGCACAGCAGATGGTTATTGTTTCAGAGTGAGTGTAATGTTCTCTCTGTCTCTCTCTTCAGTGATGGCCTCTGCTGAACAGCTGTGTCCCATTCTGCTGCACCAGCACTGCCCATAGGCCACACACACACCTTTAGCCTCCCTTTTCAGTGCTGTCCATACACACACACACACACACACACACACAACCATGTACAGTGTGGAGGACCTGCTGATCTCTCATGGATACAAACTGCCCAGGAGTGGCCCCGCCTCTTCCGCTTCCTCTGCGCCTTATGACAATCGAAACAACGAATGTCGCCGTGACAATGTAGAGAACCGGCCTGCAGGTGGTGCTGGCGGTGCACTGAACGGATTTGGGACAGCGGAGGGGGGCGCGGACGGCAGGATGGAAGCAGGCACTGGGGTGTACAGACCGGCGCCGGTAAAACCTTTCCCAGAAAACAACAACAACATAAACGAGGGCCATGACAGAATTCAGAGGAGATTGGAGGTTCCTGTGGCTTTCCTTGGTGACCTGCAACCTCTGGGTGATTCTCTGGCTACAGACAGTGGGTAAGTTGCTAGATAATGCGATATGATAATAATGATGATAACTCCCTAAATATTGTGATACGATAATGCTTTATGCTTATAAAATCTATTTAAATCATATTGGAATATATTTACAAACTGAAAAGAATGTAACCAACATGCATGTTTCAAATTCTTTCTGCATCACTACAACTTCTGAAAGTAAAAAGGAGTGTTTTACTATTTCAGCACATAAACCTGCGGTGAATTTGCAGTGCTCCCGGCTGACTCTTTATAGTTTGCTATGAGAGCTCGCTGGTTGTCTTGCATACATCATGCGCATACGCTAATATCCCAACTAATATTCACATGTCAGTCTCTCTGCTATCTGCATCTACCTTAAATGTGACCGTACATAACTTTATGAAGTATTAAAATCATTGATTTATTGCAAACTATTGTGATATGTGCCCTTGCGATATTTTGATACATTTCTGTATTTTGAGATTATTGGATATTAGCTGTTGTTTCCGCTTGTATTTCAAAATCTACAAACTGAATGAATAATGCGCTACTAGCTTAGGGGACACCCCTGCGTCCCCTCACACCATTATGAGGCGATTATATTATAGTTAAATTTAGCTTCTACATGACATAGAAGTCACATCTAAGTGGCATAAAGTGTGTGTACCCAGGCAGCATAAATGTCCTTCCACACGATCACAGTCATGGGTAACAGTGTCACATGCTGGAATGTTGATTGAACAGAAAACAAGCGTGTTGTCATATCACAGCAGTCACGGTGCAATAGTGTCAGAAAATCATAGGAGCTGCTTTCTTGTGATGCTGTACTGTAGAATATTTGCTGCTTCTTTATTGTTTGTCACAGTCAAATGTTTTCTACATTTTAAAACTAAAATCTCCTGTATTAACCACCTGCAGTAGATTTTCTAACAGACAGAAATCTAGAAAGAATAATTCAGATAAAAATATTTTAGTGGTAAACGTTAGTCTGAGGATCTGCAGCATGCCACTGTATGCACTATTTTAACAGGTTTGTGAATTTTCAGTATTTATTGTGCAAAATACAGTAAGTGTTCATTTAAATTCAGCAAACCTATATACTGCATAAGTCATTTGTTGCCTTAATGTCTATCATTTTAAAAGGATGTGTCATGTTTTTTCATTTATAGCAGAAAATTACAATTTATGTATATTAATGTGTGTCCCAGTATGAACTGTATTTATAGTTTTTAATATTTCAGTTGAATGTGTTCAGATGTTCAGAGTTCCTGCAAAGCTTTCTGCATTTTGATCATTGAGGATAAACAACCCCCGCATAGATCTCTCATTCCTTTCTCCTGTTGGCTATAAAAAAAGACATCAACCACTAGCAAATATACGTATATCACATATCTTACAGTCGTCTAACATAAAGCTGATTACATAAAGCTCACGGTTTGCTTTGTGCAAGTTAAAAAACATTCTTGCGCTCGTATTTGTTTGCTTACCCTGCTATTATGCTAGTACTTCATTTGCTTCATGGATATTTTTCACAGTGGTGCTTTCAGTAAAAATGGCTATTTTAGTTCCCTTTATGCTCTGTCTATAGCATGGCATGTATCTGATCTTACAGAATTCAAATGGTGTTAAACAAGTTTTATTAATTTTAATACAATTTGTCCAACTCTTCAAATAGCTTCTAAAACCTTTGAAAACGTTGAAATAACAATGTGTGGCTGCTGAAATATAAATAGCCCCACTTATTGTAATCTTTGTATTTTAGCCTGGGAAAGTACCACAGAAAACATTGATGGAACACCATTGTGGGACATCAGTGAAAATGGCAAAAACAAAACAAATGCCTTGTTTAAAAAAACATTCTAAAGTTATGGATTGCAGTTTTTTACATTCAGCAATACAAGGTCTGCTTTTTTTAATGCTCTATATTTGTCTCTGCTAGGTTTTATGATGCTCCCAGCCTGACGTTCTCTGAACATGCAGACGAGAGAGATATTTCATTCTGGAGAAGGAGGGGACAGGACTTCAGTGCTCTGTTAGACTATGCTGATCCCAGGGAACTTCGAGTGTCTGGTGGATTGTGGCGGGGCCCAGTGCTAGCTGTTGAGGATCTGAGAGCTGAGAGGCCACTGGCACGGTGGGAAGAAATGCCATGGATACGGGATCCAATAGACTCCGGCCCAGAGACTCTGCGTGTGACTGGGGAGCGGAAATGCCAAAGCCTTGGTACAGAGGAGTGGCGACCTGCAGTGGGCTTGGGTCGGCAGCTGTCAGATGGGGAGGCTGAACATTGGTCTCTGGAGCAGCAACATCGCCTTCGGCCAGCAGAGGGCAGTGTGTCTGCCACAGTACGAGCCAAGTCCCAATCGCTCCCAAGAGTCCTTTCTCCTGAGGATCCACACTATGGAGAACTGCCTCAAACTGGTGCTCCAAATCAGCCCCCTGCACAAAGAAGCAGCAGCTCTGCTCCATACGGTCGATACCATAGTGAATGTCCAGCAGGGGAGAGGTGGAGCGGACAGACACAGAGTCACGGCCCTGCTGCAGTTGTACCAAAGCCACGGTTCAGCCGCCCTGTCAAACCTCCGTCTTATGAGACTCACCAGCAAAACAGGGGGAGCTGGGAAACGCTGTCATCTGAACCTGCGTCCAAACCCAGAGACCGCTCAGTATGTTTCTCCCAGACTTTTGAGCCGCTCAGAGATAGGTCCGGTTGTTATTCTCAGACCGCTGAACCTCTGAGAGATCGGTCCATTTGCTTTTCACAGAGCGCAGAACCGCTCAGAGACCGCCTGATGAGCCACTCTCAAAGCGCTGAACCACTCAGAGACCGATTTATCAGTCATTCACAAAGTGCAGAACTGCTGCGGGATCGCTTTTTCACCCACTCCCATAGTGCTGACCTGCTAAGGGACCGATCACTTTGTTACTCTCAGAGCTCAGAACTGCTTCGAGACAGGTCCATTTGTTACTCCCAAAGTGCAGAACTTCTGAGACCAGAAGCGTATAGGGCAGATCTGTTTTACCATGAACTGACTGGTATGGAGCCACCTGGTTACATCCCACCTCCCTCTTACAGGAGATTTCTGCCACCCAGGAGTGGACAGAACTACCGAGCAGACTCTGCGCTTGTTCGATGGAAGCGTGAGCCTGTAAGTGCAGAGATGGGCCAGTGGTTTTCCAGGACATCCGGATTATCGTGGTCAGAACGCCGCGAGGACCGAAGCATGGCAGTAGTTCCGAGAAGGCCTGTGCCTCCAGGGCCTGTTGTACCAAGCCGTCCAGGACTCATCCAGTATGTACCATTTGAAGACCCGCGTATCAGGCACGTCTCAGGGGGGCCCTGTGGAAACTCGCTCACAGACGCGGACAAGATCCGACACGTCAACAAAGAGCTTCCCTGCGCTGCAACTTTAGGACAATCCACACATGATAGTGCCTTTCCCTCTTCACAGGGACAGAGTCTTAGCACGGATGCTAACAAACCACCTCTCATTGAACAGGAGAATGCAAACCGTTGGCAAAAAGGAGTTAACAAAGGCAGTGACACTGTAGCACCCGATCAGAGCTGTGCCAAATACCCCACAGCCTTTCAGACCAGACCCCTGCAGCCAATCATTAAAACAGAAAGAGGGATAGACCAGCAGAATAAAACAGACAGAGTTGCAGACCAGGTCAAGACTGAGAGAATAACAGAGCAGGTCAAATTGGAAAGAGTTGGTGAACATGTAAGAACAGACCAGGTCAAAGGAACAGAGCAAGTAAAAATGGATAGAGTTACAGAAAAGATCAAATTGGAAAAGCCCACAGATCAAGTCAAGCCAGACAGGTTTACAGACATACAAATAAAAGTGGAAAAATTAACTGACCATATACAAGTAGACAGAATCCCAGATCAAGTCATAGCTGACAGATATACTGACAAACAAATTAAACCTGAAATCAAACAAGAGAAAATGCCAGATAAGCCAGTTAAAGCAGACCGAATTTCAGACAAGCAAAGTAAAGCCGAAAGACTTCTAGAAAAGCACTTGAAGATCGATAAAATTCTGGAAAAGCAACTTAAAGCAGATAAAATGTTAGAAAAACAGACTAAACCTGACAAATTTGCTGACAAGTTGAATAAGGCTGACAAGCAGGCAAAAGCAGATAGCAGTACAGACCAGATAAAAGCTGAGAAGTCTGGAAAAGCTGACAAATCCATAGATAAAGGTTCCTCTGAGAGTGTTTCCACTGTAAAAACAGAACCAGTACAGGAACCAGAGAAAAAGAGTGTGAAAAAGAAACTCAGTGAAACCATTTTTTGCCTCGTGTCTGTGCCACTTGCACAGTCCATTGCAAAATCTAGAGATCAAAACAACAATGAAGAGAAAGAACCAGACTCTCCCCCAATTCCACCACCTCCTCCACCAAGCTCCTCCAGTGAGAACAGCAACACTCTTGGCTCCCTGCCAAACCAAAGCCTCAAAAGCACATCCACCACCTCTACTGACTTGGAGCTACAAGCACTCACATTAGGCAGTGGGTGTAGTAGCATAGCCACAAGGAGAGCTCACCGCAGAAGAAACTCACGCTCCAGGATCATTAAGCCAAACCCACATGATGAGCTTAGACGGTATTCAGGGGCTTGGCCTGGTGACCAGTACCGTGATCAGGAGACCCAAACAAGCCCTGAACCCACAAAGAGTAATGCAAACCCAGGTTCTACAAACACAGAAGCACAAGATGCTCCTGCCGCCCCAGAGGTACAAGCTCCTGTTGAGAGTACAAAGGTGGCCCCAGGGCCCCTTGGGGCACCATCGGCTTCATCAATTTCATCAATTGCATCAGCTCCAGCAGCTCTAGCAGCTCCACCAGCTTCAGGAGCTCCTGACCCCAGCACCCCTTATGGGTATCCTATGAAAGGACAGAAAAGCCTAAAACCATCCAGCAACAGCGCCTTTTCACGGACAGGTACTTTCACTAAGAGCACAGGTTCTCACAGACCTCCCTTACATCCGCCGCCACACCCTCCACCCCCACCCCCAACCCAGCCTCCATCTCAACCTCCACCACCCCCACCAACGCAGCCCCCATCTCAGTCCCCACCATCAGAACAGACTGAAGAGGCAAAGTCAGCCACAGGCCTAAACCCAGAGGCTTTTGGTCAGTTTTTGCTGAAGCCGGTGAGCCGGCGACCTTGGGATGCTATTGAGGAGCTTGAGACCATTAACAAAGAGGTGCAAGATCAAGCAGTTAAACAGCCTAGCGTGGACCAGTGCATTGAGGATCTTAACGAGGCCTATAAAGATATAATGGAGCTCAGCACTGCCAGCAATAACCTTCCCAACCGTTCCTCCATGCAAATCCCTGACCGTATCAAGTCCAGGCTCTCTACAGATCCACTTGGAATTTCTGCAACTACACTCCGTCCCAGCTTGGTGCCTGGAAGTGACCCGGAATACAGGGAGGTGAAAAGTGCCTTTTCCCGACCATCAACTGGGAAGAGTGTGAGCTTCAGCAAACAGCTGAGAGAGGAGATTTGTCCTGCTCCTCCACCTCCAGAACCAGGTTTCAGAGATTACAAAACGGTCATGTCCCAGATAACACAACGTAAAGCCTGCAGATCAGTGAAACTTGAAATGATAGCCCCCAGAGACACCCACAGAGATGACAGTTTGGCTGCACACACATCGTCCACCTCTTCCATGGGAGCTGAGATCCCATGGGCAGACAAACAGCCCATGCAAGATGCCTCCACTCTAACCAGTCCCCCAGACTATGAGCACATCTGTCAAACTCTCCAAATGGCACGTGAATCTGGAGCTGTTAGTCGAGCTTCTGTCAAATCCAAATCAGGAAGTGCCATAGGCATGGGAACCCCTCAGCATGTGCCCATACCTGGTAGGCCTCCCATAGACTCAGAGCAGCCATGTTGTTCTTCAACATTAGAGGTGAGACAGGAGCCAATCTCTTTTCTCAGGGAGGAAAGAAGCTTGGGCTTTAGAAGGGTAACAAGCCAGTCCAACAGATTACTTAATAGGGGTTTACTTAGTAGCATTGCAACAGGGAAGCCAGTTGGAGACAAAGCAGGTTTAGAGGCTAATCCAGAGGTACCTGCTGACTGGCAGATGCAGCTATCATTAGCTGAGAAGAATATTGCTACTTTAATTACAGGAGACGGTTTAGCAGAAGATCATGATGAATCAAAGAAAGATTGTTGTGATAAAGACATTCCTGGCAGTGAGTCAGTTGAGAATGAAGCAGGCAAAGCTTTAGAGTCTAATGTGAAAGACGATCTTGCACCTGCTGAGCAGAAACATACAGAAATGGAAGAAAAAGAAACAGAGCTAACTGAAACGCCTGAAAGTCAGCAACCCAACAAGACAGAGGACGTTGAAGCAGATGACACTTCTAAGGCGAAGACACAAGCAGAGCAAGTGAAATGTCATCACAAAGACCAAAAGGCTGAAGAAACAGAGCAAAATAGTGATCATACCACAGAGGAAAAGAAAGAGCCAAATGTGACTTTAAGAGCAAATAAGGCTGCAATGTGGACCCATTCAGGTCTGGATCCAGAGCTACGACCTGAATTTCCACCAGAACACCTTCCCTTATCTGTGTTACCTTACACTAATCGTAGGTTGTCTCTAGGACTGGATTGGGAGAAAAGTGGGTGGGAAGGAGAAGGTTTAGGCCAAGGGGGATTCTGGTCCAGAGAGAGGCGGTCTCTTGATGCTGAACAGTGGGGAATTAGTGGGGAGAGGTGGGGTTTAGACAGAGAAAGACAGGAAGGAGGTGGTGAAAAACGGGGTCTGGGGGGTTGGCGGGGGTGTGGGATAGACAGACGAGGCACAGATGGTTCAGACTGGGAGTTGGATAGTAATAATAAAAAAGAAGCTGGTGACAAAGACAAAGCTTCAGACACAGAAGAGAAAACACTTGGCCTTAGTAAAGATCATAACAGTCCGGCCTCTAGCACAGAGCAAAAGGTACAGCATAAACAAGATGCTGCTAGTGAAGGCGATGATAAAGAGCAGGGTTCAAGTGTAGAGAAACGGAGCCATGGACTTTCCCAAAGAATAGAGGCTCTTTTTACTGCTCCACCCGGGCATGGCTCGGAGGAGAGGCTTGCCCGCATGAGGGAGGTAGACACTGTCTCACGAATAAGAAGCCTGAGTCTTCGTAGCTCAGACTCTTGGGATGGACTGCAGGGTGTCGGGAGGTGGGCAGAGTTTGAGAAGGAGGAACGCTGCACCCTACCTGGCCCACAGGAGCATTCAAACATTACAAAGGAAGATGCCCTCCCTGCGGTTATCAGTGAACATAAAGAATCTACCAACGATCAGACATTTTCAAAAGGTGAGAAAAATTAAAACCATCGTTTATGGATAGTGTTTGCTAGAATCATTTTCATAGTGCACTGTTTTCTTACCTCTTTGCCTCATAACAAATTGTGCTGTTTAGTTTTCATATAATTTAGCCTTTATATGTTAATATAAAGGTTGCATTTATACATTGCTGGCATTCAGGTTAATTTGCTGAACTAAACTGTCTCCAAAATGTAAGGAAAGCATATACTACTTGCAATACAATTGCTTTTGAACAAGTCCTGTCTGCTGGACATACATTGTAAGACCATAAATTTAAACATGGCAATTTTCTTTGCCTCAAAATTATTTTCTGTGGCAATTGAAAACTGAAACTGAAAAAGGAGTTAACTTTTCAGTTTCAAATGTTCAGAAAATAGGAATTGGTTAAGGACCAGCATAGCCCTTAATTTTGTGCTTTGACTCTCTGCAAGTGCTAGTGCAGAATTTGTCTTGAATATAAATGGTCACCATTTAAAATATAAAGTTATGAAAAATGTGAATTGTTACAAATAGTTTACCTTAAATTTTACCTTAAATAAACTTTACATTTTTATACATCATTTTTAACAATTTAAGACAAAATAATATATTAAAGGTAGCGTAGGCAATTTTGGAGAGCCTAGCAACAGCAAGCTAGCCTTAAAAGCATAAGATCACTCCCTCCTTTCAAAACCTCTAAAACTGCTCTCCAAAACCACACCTTGACTAGGGTCAAGTCTAGTGTTTGTGTTAATGCGGTATGGCCAGCAGATGGAGCCCTGCTCTTAGTTACCTGCAAGACTGCACCCAAAATGCACTTTATATCAATCCGTTTAATTGTAATGGTTGGTCAAGTGCATTTTTCTGTGATATAACAAACTATTGTATTTATTTAAATTAGTAGACACTTTGTTTATCATGATCTATCTTGGTCTGTTGTCATAATCAGAGTCCCAGGAGCCCAGCCAGGCAGAGAGGTCGTAGCTCAACCCTAGAGGTCAGAGGTCATCCTAAGGGCCAGCCTCCAGCACTGTGACCTGGCTGTCTACTAAATGCCTTCATCTTCATATGCTACTGAAACATCCTCAGACATTGACTCGCACTTACACACACACACACACACATTTAATGTTAGACACAGAAACACTGAGAAATGCATCTCTATATGCTAACTTTTGCAAAACGCTTGTACAGATGCATTCTAACACGTACACGCATAAACATAAGCAAACAGACACACAGATACTCATTCTCATGTATGCAAACACTCACATGCATCCAGAACACATTTCAACATCTGAAATGGCCTTTTACTCCGACAAGAGCATTGTGTATCAGCTCCACTCCACGTCCACTCTGTTCCACTCTTTCTAAGCGTTGCTGTTTCACTGCCAGAAGGAGGCAAGTTCTCAACAATGCCCCCCTCCATTCCCCTTCATGTGTTACTGTTGTCATCATCACTCTTTCCTACCCAGCAAAGTTTGTAAAAGTTTATCAAACTAATGGTTTATTACTCAACAGCAATGAAAAAAGAGTGTGTTAGCAAGACACATCAAAAACTTCAGTCTTTTGTAAGAAACTACAGACTGTTGGAAAGGTATGACAGAACAATCAGTGGAGTTTAAAACCAGTTATGATCAACTCCACAACCGCCAACAATTCTCTTCCTCATACTTGCATGTTCCTTCTTCCCCCAATCAAATGTTTTGTAGGCGCTCAGTCTTTTCTCCTAACGGACCATCTCACTAACTGCTTACATTTGACTGATTTCTCCTTCATCTACACAGTGTTATCTCTGCTCACCAGTGTTCTGGGAATACCTTGCAACATGGCTGCTTGTGTAAGTCCTCAGCATTGTGCTGTGTCAGTACATCCTGTCTCTCTGTATGCAGCATCCTTTGCTTTTACTTCCTAATTACCACAAATGACCATTTCTTTCCTTAAGCTAAACGCCACACTTAACACTGTGGTTTAAGTCATCTTTCATTACTGAAAGTGAACATGTTACAGGAAATGACACAATCTCAGCCAATCAAACATCAAACCTATCTGATGTTTAATCTACAGGTGCCACCAAGTAAACTATCAATGTATGGATTAACTTGAAAGAGTTTGTTGCTGGACCTGGTTAGAACACAGTGTAAAACCCCACCTGTGTACATGCAGTACTGTAAGTCTTTTAATCCACCACATAGTACCTTATAAAGTCATCAGTCCCTCAATACACTGTCAGACAGTGGCAGCCTGTACCACTAAACTTCCATTCTGGCCCTTAACTCTCAACATCACGGAACTGTCTTGTCATCTGTTGGAACATGTGGTCCGCTTGTGGAGTGCTTTGAGGGGGTGTGTTCATCCCTCTGTTCAATGTTTCTGTTTCAGCAGACATGAATGTTTTGTAAATGCCTTTTAAATTTTGTTATTTTTAAGTTTTTTTCACTTTTACCGGTATGGCCGACTTATATGAGAACTATTCAAGTTTTTAAAATGAATTATTCATTTATTTTTTATCATGTTTATGTGTCACCTGAGCTGTTTGGCTCAATGGCTCTGAACTGTTTTCATTTCCAGTGAATTGATCACAGAAACCGTATCGCTCTTGGTTTGAACCCATAGTGCCCAAACTGTTCAGCACACTGTAACACCCCTGAGTGCAAAGAGCCTTGGACAGTTCGGCTGATTCAAATCAGAGATGTATTGCAGGTCAAACAGAGGCCTGGGTGCAACGAGACTTCAGTATTTGATGTATCAACTTTTAAAAGCACCTTGTTAACGTATTTTTATGGAGATTGGATTCAAAGAGAATTTTTAGCTATCGAGTGGCCTTTTTAAAACACCAGTAACGATAAGTCTAAAAAGAATCACTTAGGAAACACCACCAAAATCTTTCATATCTTTAGTGTCAAAATGTGCATCATGTTTTGAATGCTCGTCTGATATATCAAATACCTTAAATGATCATTTATGACCCAGATCTCACCCAGGTGCGATTTTGAATAAGAGGACTGTTTTCAGGCGATGGAGACTTTTACAAAACAGGGTCCAAATAAGAACACAGTGACATGTTAGCTAGTGTACGGTTGCGTGTCTGTGCCCTAAACCTCCAGGTAACTTCAGGAAGCAATAACTGCTCACGAGTGTTTTAATGAACAAGCTGTACAGATCATTCTAATGGTTAAATGTAGATGGTTGCAAAGTAGAGATCAGATCTAGTTATAATGATTTGGATTAGTTTAGGTGGAAGATATTATATGGTAATGTGTGATTTGTATGGAACAATTTTGCTAATTTTAGAAGCAGAGAATCTTTAATGATAGCTTGTTATGGATTGAAGAGAGATGTGATACTTTATGACATCATAGTGCATGAAAGCTTGAGCAAATTGTCCACCGCTGAAGCTCATTGGCTGTAGAAAGTCGGAAACAGGAAGTACTCGTGTAAAAGTGTCATCTATCCAAATGTCACTCACAAAAAAGCGTTTAAAGTCATGTGTGATTGTGCATGTGTGTGAATGTGCTCGCGTGTGTGAGTGTGCTGTGTGCTCGCGCGCGCGCGCGCGCGTGTGTGTTTGTTTGCTCGCTTGTTTTCCCTGTCATATTGTCGTCCATGTTATTTAAAAAGGCATTTCACCGAATACTTATTTTTGTTATCATTGAAATTGTTAACCAGTCTGCATAATGTATAAAATAAAAGTATATTTTAAGTATTTTAAAAGATATTTTGTATTTAACCATATTGATTCATTTGTTTGCTCTTGGAACAAGTTGGCAGTGTTGTTGCTGTATAGAATGGTACGAAATTTATATCATTTTTTTATTGCTTAAAGAAGAAGAAAGGTCGGTCAAATTTAACTAAATGTTTACAAAGACCTGCAGTGTGTCTCATTTTGGCTCTCGAACCTTGGAGTGGCAGAAACATGCGTGAATTACAGAATCTTTCTTTTTGAGTTTGTAGTAAATGCTGGTTGAATAAAAAAGGCTCACATTGATATTTGACACATTGATACAGTGGTAATATTTTATTTTACATAAAGAACAAGTCGGACATCTAATGAATCCAGTCCCAGCTGCCTAGAAACTTGTGGTTCATTACAACAAAGTGCATAAAACAGAAATGGCAACATTAGAAGTGACTTTGTTTGGTCTTAATTCCGTTCAAAGCTAAATGAGGCCTTATTTTGTTTGAGCATTTGTACGTCTTCCATCTTAGAATCATGTACTGTCATCATAAGCTCGTACCAACAGTTTTCTATAAAGAAATGAGAAACAAACCAATAAATTAACAGTCTTTACTTCACACAGCCAAATATTTCCTTCTTTCTTTGCAAATATGATAAGCTAACGTTTGGATTGAAAGGACAATGTGTAGCACACCGGATCAGTTCCACCGTCACTGAAAAGGCCATAACTGTTATGATTTCAAGCTGTTTCCATTCAGCTATGTAGCAGTTTTGCCATTGTAGCATTCAGAGTTCAATGTGAGTCGTGCTGGTTTTCATCTGTATTAGGAGTCGTGATGAGAACACTGTCTGTATTGAAAAACACAAGCTGCTTGTTACATTTTCATGCCAAGAGTGTCATAAGTTACATTTTAATGCTAATTTTTTATCATCTGACATTTCTGGATATCATGGCTGCATTTGCATACATACTTTTTGGTTCCATGTTTGTAAATGTTTTAGGCATTTGATATGTAAATATGTGACATATAAGGATGAAAAAAATCAAATTTAATAAACATTTTCTACAATTTAATGCTGTGGTTCTGTGTCTGAATTAGATGGTGATGATTTAACCTTACTGAAGTTCAGAGATGTTTACAGACGTAAATTTTGCAACTTGCAGTGAATCCTGATTAAATTACTAAAACTTTAAAACGATGATACAGAGGAACAAATTTACCTACATTTACTGTGTGTAACAGAAACGTTTAAATAAGTTTAAAATCACAACACGTGTGAGTGAGTAAATTCTCCAAATGTTGTAGAGCATTGTGGGTAATTTTAGCGTTCATTCATAAAAACTCTGATACACTCATTAAACAGTGTGCCAGTATTATGATCCACTGATGATGAGATTTGCCAACATTTGAGTCCAACTGGCAGCTCAGTGTGGCAGTCTGGCTGGAGGAAAGTGCTAAAGAACATATTGAACCAATCTCTCTCTCTCTCTCTCTCTCTCTGTAGCTGTTCATTTAGACACAAGACACAAGCGTCACACATCTGTCATCACTTCCATCTCTCAGTGGGTTTGGAGAAGACCATTCATTTAGCTGTGGTGGGGCTTTTATTTTTGAAACCGTAAATTAATTCATTTCACTTGTTCAGAAATTCTGTAACAGCAGCAGAAGTGACAGAACTGACACTGCTGTGTGGCATGTTGTCACACTATATGTACAAAAATAACAAAAATCATTTCATTATATAGTTTACCTTTAATTTATGCACGTGTTTATGTTTTAACTTGTTTACCAAGCAGCTAAGCCAGTAATACAAATATAATCTTTTATTCAAACCCGTATTGTTAACCCGTGTGAAAACTAGCCCCTGCTTAACTAGTCCTTCTAACGGTTGTGTCATTAATTGTCGTCACCGGAAATGATGTTAATCATAAGTCATGAAGCGTGTTACACTATCATTTAACAGAGAGATAATAATACAAACACAAGCAGGGTTTGCATCCATCAGTTTCCTTCACAAACTGCATGCAGAGGTAAGAACATTTATCGCGTTTGTGTCGTATTATCGACAGTGTTTGTTTAATCGTTAACCTGACAGACGGATTCATGCACACAACGTTCAGCTTATTTCAACTGTTTGTACCGTAGCACAGATCTTTAAACCAATGCTGCTTA
>JAZGTI010014307.1:0-14193 GCA_036877585.1 Botia kubotai
TGTAATGATTGGACATTCACATCATTTTATGGTCCTGTTCATTCTATACAAGATATATAAATATGTTTAGACCACTTTGTGATTGCTATCAGGATGTGAACAATTTTGATTATAGAATTTGTAAATTGATTTACATGATTTACAGTCATGAACACTCGCATTAGATGAAGACTCCGGTCACATCAGCCGCAATATAATGTAAATTATTTTCCATAGAGAAGGTCATCACAAAAGGGTTGTCATGGTAAGATCACATGACCACCCAAATACTACTTTATCTTGATTATTCCCTGCTGTTGGATTCATTGCTTGTGGAATACATTAATTACGGCTGATCGTAAATAAAGCATCTTTACGACGGCATACGCAGCTGAAACTAAGAGAACTGACAAAATGTCCAGCGCAGCATAAACAGAAAATTACTGCATGAACCTTTAAAATGGCTTGTAAATTACCCTGTTGATGTTGAAAAGCTGTTGCAGCTTTTTTATGGAAACGTACAAGTTTAGACAAAGCTATTTACCACAGGCAATGAAAGCAAATAAATGCAATAAACAAACAAAAAGCTTTGATACACATTACAACAAATCCACAGTGTTAATCTGTGCAGTTAAACGCGTCCATTAAGCCGAACAATTAAATCTATGGCAGTGAAGCATTAGCCAACAGCAGAATCCTTTTAAATGGTGTCTTATGGATAGATCCAGCATCAGTAACAAAGAATTACAAAGAATGTTTCTGCGTAAAAGCTGGTGTGATTGGAATAGAAATCCAATCAAGCTTCATCAGGTCTGAAATGGGCGTGATCCATTCGCTCCAGCTGCAGAACCTGCAGACTTGAGTAAGCCTGAGGGTTGAATCAGAATTATTTAACAGATGTTCTGAATGTAGCTACAACCTTTAAAGGGGCCAAGAAATCCCATGATTCCATGAGAGGAATACGGTCAGTTTCGGCTCTTCCTATGTGTTATAAAGTATCCATCAGCAACCTCTTCTGCAGGGTCCATAGAGAAATGATTTACTGACTCTGGTGTGGAAGAACTTGACTGGACTGCATAAAGGCCAGAGCTGAGCCTCACTAAACAGCTTTGGGATGAATCATAATGTCAGCCGTGGGTCAGACATTATCACCCAACACCAGCGCCGGCCTCATTGATGTTCTTGTGTCTGAATGGTACAGCCATGTTCCAACCTCTGGAGGCTTTCCACAATGTTGGTGGACAAGTACCAAGGGGAAGAATAACTCCCAGTTAGGGCATGTGGTTTTGAAATTAAACGTTGAACAGACACATTTGGGCGTGATGTCCACACACCTTTGGCCATTACAAAGAGCGTTTGTAAAGGGCATATAATAATTGTAAATTGGTTATTATTTTATTTTTGAGTCGCATAGCACAGAACAATGAAAAAACAAACATATGAAAAGAACAAACAAGCATTTTTATTTTACGGAATGGCGCAGAACTTCTCTGAATTTTAGGTTTCTAGACACATGATGCATTTGTCTCAGCAAATAAGCTATTGATGGAATCAACACACAGGAAATAATTAATATTTTAAAACCTTTATGATATACACAGACGTTTTAAAAATAAAGAAAGAGAGAGAAATAAATAAAAACACAGGAAGCCGAGGAAGGAGCATTCTGGGATTGCATTGGGCAGGAATTGAAAGGAAAGGAGAAAACACAGGAAGTGCTGCGATGAGTTCATGCCAAAGCAAAGAAACGGCGGGAATGAAAAGCTAGTGTTTATTAACTTGAGCTCTTTTATCTGTGTGATCGCTCGTGAGTTAACTAATGAAGACGTAAACATGCTTTGTTCAAAGCTTCAACAAATGGACAAGTTTAACAAATCGCTTTAAGGAGAAAGATCCAAAGGGAGCAATTAACCTTCTAAACTCGAGGAACAGCTGTGGGGTTTAGCTGTTAAATTTTGAAATACACCCACCTGAGGGTAACTGTTTAAAGTTTTTAATAATCGTTCTCATTATGAAGTGTGCGTACTTAGAGCTGTGGCTTTGCTTCAGTGAGTGTTTTGGGTGGCCTAGAGCAAACACACCTTAGAAAAAACTCATTAATTAATTAATTAATTAACTCTAATTAATCTTCCTCTTTTATTTCAAACTTCATTTTTGTTCGTTTTATATTGAGTAACATAATATCATATTTAGAACAAATCGGTGCATAACTGAAATATCTAGATTAAAATGGAACATTAAATTAACTCACTGATTTAAAGAATGAAATTCCGTCTTAAACGTTAACACAGAAATCGCAGAAATTGAAATCGCTGGTTTTTGCTAAAAGGGTTGACAGCAACTCCCTGGTGAACAGCAACAATGAATACATTGCCAGAAGCTTAAAAAGGTTGAGTGTTAAAAATGTATTTTTATATACCACATAAACATTATCATCTGGAATATTTCTGTTTTTATTGAGGTCTTTGGCCCTTTTTCTCAGTGCCCATGGGGAAAATCTTTGACACCCATGAAGTGCCTCAAAGTTTGTGTGTTTCAAGCTTAGCATTTATTTTCCTCCACAAATATCCTTTTAAACATTTCCCCAAAGGCAGAGAGAGAAAGGGTTGGGGAGAGGTTAAAACTAGTCCACATGCATCTGTGCTGATTCAGAGTCTGCTCTGAATCTGTTCAGACTATATATTATCTTAATGCTTAATTTGGTTCTAAATGGTGAACTGCTAGATTGTGCTGTCTCATTAAAAGCAGACCTTTGAATGACCAAGGTTAGTACATGAAGAGACATTGTGCGTCCTATGATTAGAGAGAGATTCCACAGGCCGCGCTGAAAACAAAACGCTTAGCATGATCCTGCTTTGCCTTTGTAAGAGCTCTGTGATGCTAACAGACGATTCATTCCCCTGAGGAAACCCAGTCGACTCATAACAGCTGATCTTTGCAAGATTTATTAAAATGCTATTTACTGGGAAATGGCTGAATGAAAGCATTAAATTGCTCAGATGTGGGTTCGGACGAACTTAAATCAAATAGAGTGTATCGTAATAACATGACAGAAAAGATATTCTGTGTACACAGCGTAAATACAAGATGAAAGAGGATCATCCTCTGTGTGTGTGTGTGTGTGTGTGTGAACAATGCTGTTTCATCTCAGAGAACTTTCTCAGATTGGTGTTTCTCTCCCACAGGTATAGTTACGGTCAACAAACCCAGAGCTGTCAGGCCAGCAGAGCAAACTAACAACATCCCCAGATATTCCGAAGCTGCCTAAGGAGCAATAAGACCACGTCCATTCCGCTGTGAGAACGTTCACTGAAGTCTGAAGCACCATATCGCCAGGACTCACCAGGACTAGTTTTGGTCCTAAACTAGTCTGGCTGAAATATGCGGGCCCATGTGTTCATTTCCTCCTTATTTAAAAGCAAGAAATACTATTTATTTAGTCTGCTGACTCTGAAACCTGCTGGACAAATAACAGAGCTGTGCATCTCTGGACGGCCCTCCTGCGTATCTTGGGCGAGAACAACAAGAACCGTGTTTTTTAAATGGCTGTTAGCACTTTTGTTTTTATAAGAGAAACACTATAAAAGCAGTCGTCCGTTGGGTGTCACAAAGGTCTGGCCTCTGCAGTAGAGAGTATGGAAGGGCATAATGTAAAGTTATAAGCACATTGGTTTTTAATATGTAAACAGAGGGCGGTTATGAGTCACAGGCGGATGTATGAGTTTACTCTCTTTACATGTGTTGAGCGAGCTACTAAAAGGAACGTGGACTTAGAGAACATAAAGCAAATCTATTTTGCATATTCAACACGTCAATTGAAACAGCATTAGCATTTGGGTAACTATGCTAATGTTACCCAAATGATAATACCTCATGTTAACAACATGTTGCATTTATTAACATTAATAATTAGCACAATAGTTAATAAACAATACTTCAATTAATATTAGTTAATATTTATTTGTGTATACTAATATATACAAATATACTAATACATTTGTACCAATGTATTAGTACATGCTGTAATTGCTCATTCTTACTTTGTGACACTGAATGCAATAACTAATGTTAATGTGCAGTAGGTAACCCTATGGTAAAGTGTTATGCTAGTGTTGCTAGTTTTGTGTTATGCTTAAGAGTATGCTAGTTTTGCATTGAGAAAATAGTCACAGAAACTTTACTCACAGCTCAAAAGAGATTTTTTTCCCAGAAGCCCCTGCTGCGCAGTTAGAACAAGTGTCTGGGTTGCAGTCGTCTGCTAACAGCAGATGACAGGTGATTGTTTACTCAGGCATGTCTGGGAGAACAGGTGAGAGCATCTAAGAGCTGCTGGTGCAGCAAAAAACACGGATGCTTGAGATGCAAATAAGTTGGTAAATTTATGCAAGATTGTTTGCTTTGTGTATTTGGTGAATTTATGGTATAAATGTGTGGCAGCATTATTAAATAGTTTGCTGTCCAATTAAAATGATTTAAAACTCATGTCACAGTTGTGGAAAATCAGTAAAGCCTGTAGCTGGATACAGCTCACCATTACGGTCCACAAAGAGCGATTCTGGCCATCGGGTGTTTGGGCCGCCCGCTGTCATGTTGCAGCCAAGTCTATTATGGTATTGTTGAATGGTTTTCATCGCTTAAACATTCAGTTATTGACACCAGGAGAGCAGTGTGTTAGTGTGTGTTAAGTGTGTGTTAGAACAGTTCTCACTGAATTCAATACCCTGTCAGAGCTGTGTGACGTTTTACTAAATTCCCGCTCATAGAGAAACAGCTGCTGATGCAGAAAACACACAAATGACCTGATAGTTGCGTCTCTTCTCTTCTCCTTCTCTTCTGTTTTTTAACCTTTTTCGTGGATGTCATGAAACCTTTTCATAGTTTTTTTTTTAAATACACCTTTTTTGAGGAGGTATTGATGGCATGATAACATGACCAACTGAAAAAAACATATATTTATATATAAATATCATATTTATACTTGCATATGTATACAATATATTTGTTATATATATATATACATATATATAAATCTTAAATAAAAATATATATTGAAGTTCATGTGTAGTATTGTACTAATACAGCCTGTTATGCCAGTTATCACTCAAGCATTAGGTGAGACAAAGAGAGACAGACAAATCTGCTCTGTCACACTCCGCAAGTGAGCTCTCTCTCTCTTTGTCTCTCCATGTGTCTCTCTCTCTTTCTCCCTATCTTTATCTCTCATATTCTCTGTCATTTTATATTGATGCAGTTTACTGGTGTAAATCCTGTCTGGATCAATATTTTGCTTTTATGCACACTGATCTTGACACTTACTGCTTTTAAGTTTTTAAACATGCACGATATAAAATCATGGTGTTAAGGCATGCGTGCAATTTTCTGTGCCACTAGCAGCATCTAATGGAATTAGACAGCCCCAGTCCCTGTTCACTTTCATTATTTATAAAGGAGAGGGGGGATATTCTTTAAAAATGTTTAAAAAGTCATATGGTTTTGTAAGAACAAAGATTTTCAGCGTTGTAATTTTGGGTGAGCTTTTCCTAAACTAAACTAAAAATGAATCAAGGTTGATACGATTATCTTAATTAACCCGGTGTACATGTAAATATGCAAAGAAGAACTATGAGCGAGCTGTCCACTCAGCCAACAGGGAGAGAGAGAAAATTCAAAATTCAAATCCCCTGGGAGTCACAGAAACACAGCCTGTGACTCTTTCTTTCAGTATTCACACACACACACATTTTCTGGCTGAGAGCTCATGAATAGCAAGTAAAACACACACAGCTGTCTGTCTAATACACATTAACACGCAAAAACACCCAAACACACATAGTTGTGTTTTTCCACTCTTTACCCCCTACACACTAAGGCTGACTGACAGTAGTATGTACACTAAGTACAGTATATTCAGTACATTGTTACCCTGTGACCTCTCTCAAACCAGTAAAACAGAAAAAGACTAGCTGTCTGATCTTGTGAGCAAGACGTTTATTTGTCGCTTTGGCAAATGCTAAAAATGGGAAAAAATACCCCTGTGGTTTCCAGGGCAACGCTGTTTCCCCTCTAAGCACTGTACGTCTGGAAAGTTGATACAGTGCCTGAACCCTGAGATGATTTTCCTCTTTTTTTCTCCTGCCTGGGATTGAAATCGGAATGATGTTGTGATCTAATGCAGACTCACGGCTCTGTGAGACCTTGTCATGAAAACGTCTGAAACTCACTTCAGTTTGTGTTTCAATAGACATTGATTATGTGGAGTGTGCGCAGAGGCCTGCAGTCCTTTATTTCATGCATCATTGATCTGTTTTAGTCGACCCATACTGTATATTCATCCTCTTAACGCTCTATGTGTACCTGTGTGTTAGTTTTGCATGTGGAGGTAATGCCTTGACTTTCCATAGTCTCATTTCCTGTTTGTGTTTATTGTTTGTGTGACCAAAGGTTTAGGGGTAGGGTCTCCACAAAGCATAGAAACCTAATATGTGTGTGTGTGTTAGAATTTTTGTGCATATGTGTGTGTCTGCTGGGGTAGAAAAATCCAGGTGGATAAGGCAGCATGGTTGCCGATTTGTTAGTATGTGCGTGTCTGTGTTGATCTGAGATGGTGAACAAAGGTTAAATGCTTCTTTTTCCAGCAGAGATGAAAGGGGAAAGGTTAAAGGTCAGAATAATGGCATTTCCTATATGACTGTGACATATAAGAGGATTGCCTTTTTCTTTGCATTAAAGTTTGTCTCTCTCTTCACATGTTTCTGTCACACTCCCACACTGACTGACAGACTGACTGACTGACTGACTGAGATGTCGTCTCACAAAGCAGCACGGCCAGTTTTCATATTATTTTTCAGTTCTTGCTCAACTGTAATAAATCTAGCTGCATTTCAATGCACTTAACTAGTTCCTTGTGTTTAAATGGCTTTAATCCACTAAATGTTAGGACACTGTTAACTTACCCTTTATTTTTATAACTATGGGGTCACATGTTAAAACATCTCAACCACATTGCTGTGAACTGTGGAATTATTTAAAAGTGTTACAGGCGAAAAACTGTCCTCTATATTTACATTTGTGTTTGCCCTCTGCTGTTTAAAGAACACGACGACATTTTCAGAAAGTAAATAAAGCAAGCAGCCGATGTTCACTGGTATTTACAGTGCATTTTGGAAATGTATACACTTTAGTGCATGGAAAAAAAAAACTGGTCCCAAAAATGGCTGTGCACGTTCCTGCTCAAAAAGTTGTCAAATCCAAAGTAACTATTAGGTGTACAACATCCCATAATGCATTGCTCTGGTTGAGACGTGGGTGTCTCAAGCACCTTTGCCAGAGTGAGACAAGCTCTGTGTCAGCACACACAGGGGTGAAATGAACAGGACACAGTCGCCCCCACATATGCTGTTATAATCTGTAACACATCACCGAGCCATTAGCCCATGAATGACATGCCTGAAAATGAACTCAATCAACAGATGAGGCAAGAGCGGTTTCTCTGTGACATGAGTCTGTCTTCACACATCAGGCTGTGAGAAGAGGCAGCACAGATCTTACAGGAACAGATCAACCTACAAAACCTCCATTATAAATTCAGTTTTAGACCGATGTGTTTGTCTGCATGTCAGCAATAAAAAAGGTAATAATACAAATTGTCATAAAATTGACTTCTGGCCCTGAAACTGCTATGTGGCTCTGTAAATGTGTGATGTTGTTTGATTGAAAGCGCTGGTATGAGCATTCCCAGTTTGTGTAGGGGCTTTGATTCCATTATGTTAATCATTTTCACCTGTGCTGCTGTCTGTGATTGCTGGGAGGTGCTAATAATATTTTACTTAAACGCCATCTGCTCAGACTGCTGAGGGCGGAGAGAGAAAGAGAGATAGGGAAGGCAAGGAAAGAGAGAGAGAGAGACAGAGAGAGAGAGGGAGAGCGACCAGTCTCCAGCCAAACTTTATTCTAATGAGAAAACTGACACATTTGCTGGTGCAGGAGATAAATCCATATACGTGTAAATAGCTGAAGATTTTTCATCACATTTTGACTAATTTAAAGCTAGTTGTATATACTAAATTTGTGGGTCAAAATTTCTACTGTGGTCCTGGACAGTCAATGTGTGTGCAACTGAAGTCAGTGTGCTTTTTCGTCAGGCCCCTTGTTGGATAAAGAGGGACAAAGAAGGAACCCCATGTATAAAACAGACATACATGTTTAATGTATAAAACAGAGTGTTACATTTTAAGCTGGTTCAAATGCAATGATAGGATGTCATACTTGCCTGTCAAACTTAATATTGTTCAATGAAAACTTTAACTGGAACCACAAAACCCCTTGTAGAAAAAGTTATCGTTTCGTGTCACTAAAATACTGTATCGTAATATATATCATATTATAGTGTATACTGTATCGTAATATGTTTCTCTGGACCATGTAAGTGCCCATCATCATGGAAAATTATTTTCTGGGCCCTATGGTAGACCGCCTGTGAATGAGATTCAGCTGGTAATATATCACTCTTAACCACTGGTCTAGGATCAGGACATTTAATATGGTATGGGAATGATCTGAGTGTGGTAAGCCAATCAGCAGTCAGTTTGGATACAA
Organism: Botia kubotai; assembly: GCA_036877585.1. Lineage (NCBI taxonomy): Eukaryota > Metazoa > Chordata > Actinopteri > Cypriniformes > Botiidae > Botia > Botia kubotai. The sequence continues at coordinate 8,575 of JAZGTI010014307.1, forward strand.
AAAGAAGCAAGTAATTAGGTTGCATTTAGGAGTGAAAATAGACAGAAATAGAACATTTGCTGGGAGATTCACTGAAAACAGCAGATTCCACATCGGTCTAAATTAGAGATTTATTCTATGGCATTTAGATAAAGCTCAGTTAATAATTCTCAAGCAAATGAGAAAAAGTGAAAAGCGGCAGTCAGTCGGATCAGAGAGACTGGATTTGTAGAAAATGATTAAATAATCACCAGAAAAGATTAAAACAGGCCAACCGTGGATGACAACAACACAAAACAAAACAAATTACACACCCTCAATATGCCCCTGGAAAGTATTGATTGCTGCATGGGTCTGATCTTTAGAATATTACTTGAGTGGGTGTTGTTTTTTCTGCCTTAAGGAGAAGCCAGACTAAAAATAGATTTTAGAATTCACAATAGTTAATTCTATGGGACTTTAAGAGCGGTTTATACTCACACAACAATCCAAATTACATGACTGCAGCCCAGGTCCTCACACAGGCCCTGAAGGCATTTAACTGGACACACTGGATGTGTTTACAAGTTGCAGCCTAAGAGTCTTACATGCAATCCTTGTAGGCCAGGCAATGACTAACTAATCGAACTAAATTTAGATACGTTCATCATGTATCTGGGCATGACCCAGCTAACAATTTTAGGTTGTAAGAAAACTTCCCTAACGTTTCCATTAGGTAACAAAAACATTAAACATTTTATTTTGAAAGTTCTAGGAATGTTCACAACATCCAGTTTTTTAGGCATTGTATTAATGTTATAAACATTTTTAAAATTCGGTAACATTTTAAAAACGTTCCACTAACAAATTAAGAATGTTTTTAAATATGATATATAACATTAAAAAGTTCTCCTAATGATACTGTAGGAACATTTTTTGATAACTTTGAGAGAACTTTAAGAGAACATTAGCCAACATTTTGAAAATATTGCGTTAGCTGGGGAGAAGCATTTGTGGCTGACAATTTAAACAACTTTCTTGAACAAGAGTAAAGTGTATTGCTAACTTTATTGTTAGCAATAAAGTCCCCACTTAGCATTCAATGAGATCAGAGTTGAAATCTCAAACTAATATCTGTGTTTTGTGTAAAAGAAATTAAAAGGGTTTAGAGCAACATGAAGGTGGTAGATGATGAAAGACTTTGGATTGGAGTGACCAAATATTATGAATATTAAGAAATATTATGTGTGATTTGTGCCACAGCATTTTAAATAACAGACAACACTACAACAGCTGTGATCAAAAGCATAATCACAGAAATTATCAAAAAAATAAATAATATTTTTGAGAAGCTGCGTTTTAAATTCATTTGGCTCAAAACTCAGACTCTGTAAATAATTATTTTCACTCAGTAACTGTAATTCCTTTGAATTTGTCTCCAGTGAACTCAGTGAGCCTCAAATCTGTGATCTTTCATCTTACGGTACTGCAGATGTGCACCACAACTTGATGTGTAATGTAGCTTCAGCCTGTGCTTTTGAGCTGCTGACTTATTAGCATACAACTCCAACGCAAGCGGGCGGAAGTTATACGTGTACGCAAACAATGAAACCACAAATGAGAGAAAGCATCGCTACTACCTCTGTGAAGCTGATGTAAAATTGCGTTGTTTACTGTGATTTCATACTAAAATCTCTCACACACATTCACCACACTCTAATATTCATTGTTTACCATTCCATTTCCTCCTCCTCACTGTAGTCACATGGTTTCACTTCCTGTTGGAGTCAAGTTGCTGATGTGCTGGATCTGAGGAGAAACTCGAACCTGCAGCCCTAATGGGCCATTTGGAGGAAGCTGATTCGTGTATCCGATGAGCGCTGTCGGTCGTGCTCGTCCATCCTGACTCCTGCTTCTGTTAGTCTGAGACGTATATTTTCCTGTGTTAACGGTCTTGCTTCACCCATCTTTTGGCCATCGCCTGTCTAATTGCTGCCTGTGTCAGCGGAGGCCACATCCGCCCTGGGGGAAACAATCAAATGGGAGACACATTAAACACAGACCGGCGGCCATGATGAGGAAGATGAAGGTCTACTGTTTACTTATTACACACATATGGTGTGTGTGTGGTGAAGACTGTGGGATAAAGACCTTCACATATCAAATCCAAGACACATCTCAGATTCACACGCACATCATTAGTGCCTTGAGAATGGCATAAATGAGGCCCACACACTCAGCATCTAATGGTTTGTGTCTGAGGGCAATAACTTCAGCTATGTCATATGGAAACAATAGTACAATAAAACAGGAAAATATAAACAGGTTTTATAAAGCCTATCACTGAACCACACTGACCAATATGAGCTTTTTAGATGTGGTAGTTAGACCAACAGAAAAATACAGCAAATATCTATAAATACCACAGATAATTTAATTAATTTAATTTAATTAATTTGGTGACAGGGGACAGTTTATGGCAGAGACTATAAAAAGTTGTGTAACACATGTCTTGTTCTTAGAAATATTTTCCTTTCGTTGGTTTTTGGAAAAGGTTGATATTTTTTGTAAATATATATTTTAGTTTCAATTTATTTAATTGTGCTTTAGATACATTTAGATAATTGTATTTTTAGATAACTTACCTGTAATAGATCAGGACATAAACAAACATTGCGAATTCATATGCGATACATGTACAAGTCATAAATGACGCTAAAAGTGCAACAACCTAGATATTCCCCTCATACACGCACATCCTCTGCTTCCTCAGTGGAGTCATAAAAAACAAATAAGAGTTTTCAGAGAAACTGCTGGCACAACACACAGAAGATTAATTACTATACCCCACTGCTGCAAAGAGTCCAAAGGCAAAGACACACCAGAGATTAGAAGTGCCAAACTCTTATGGTGGAGTGATTTAGTACAGTAGAAATCTCTCAACATTTAGCAGAAAACGTCCAATAAACCTGTAGGATGACGTATGATTACTTAAGCACAAGCACACTGATACAAGCCCGTCGTCAAGGTAGGGCAACTGTTGTCATGGACCTACTGACGACACCTATGGTATAGTCAGTCATCACAGGGAAACCAATTTACTATATAAAAAAATAACAAAATCAAAAAATACATTTGATGTAATTTTTATATTTTGTAATAAAAATGACCCTGGACAGACAGACACAAGCTACTGCTCTGTAATGTGAAAAATATATTTTTTATTTAAAAACACAAAACGAATTAAACATAGAGATAAAGATAAAGACAGATGTATCGAGAAAATCTATACCTTATGCACCCATAACGCATAACAACGGTTTCAAGTATTGATTATAATTTGCTATACTATAATTTTCCACCTCGCTTTCATTGTGATGACGTTTGATAAACGACCACGGAGCCATAGCAACGTGAGCATCCGGGTTTCGTAACTCTATGGCAACCGAAGTTCAAGAGAGTCCTTAGCAACCCAAACAGAAAGGAAACCAATGCGACGCCGCTGAGAGGCCTCTTGCTTTTATACATTTTCATGTGTAAATTTAATTTAACTTAGAGATGTGTACGAAAATGAGAACCTTTCACCCTTTGCCGAGAGGAGAGCTGAAAACGGAAGGGTTTACCGTGAAATCCACCATGAAGAACTCAGTGGTGAGTGTTCTTAATTCATTACTCCTGTTTTGATGTACTTTAGTAAGCGATGTAATAGTTAAACTGACGCGACAGTCCAATGAAAACACGCCGGAAGTGGTTCCACTCTCGCTGTCACTCTTTATAATTTAGTGTGTATTAAATATGTTGTTTTCTGCTCAGTGACTGTGTCGATATGTGCCAGACGTTATGCTAATGTTACTATGCCTGCATAACTGGCCTACTGCTGATGTTAATGTACCTGTGCCTGGCTTTAGTCCGTGTTTATGTAGTAGGTTGTGTTCAAAACCTGATAAATGCTGCCTTCATAGGCATTATTCTTAGGGCATTTGGGCACGTGCAATGTTTGCTTTACATATTCTCTACTAAGATGCCGTCATCTATATTTCTGGATGCTGTATAAGATGAATTATAATGTAGACATATTGTAACACAAACCTATGTCGTGTGTTTTTGGCACCTGATGGAGTGGTTGAGTATATTGATAAATGTACATTTATAATACTGATCAATAATAATAGCTTAAAATATGTGCTCTAAAGCTCATTTGAATATGTTGTAGATCATTATACATGATACTGTAGTGCATTGAAAGTCTGCCCCAAAGCAGTTTACATACATAAATGCTGTCTGTTAATCATTGACTGACCTTTAGTTTAGGACACAGCCCATATGTGTTCACCTGTCATATATATCTATATCTCTCTCTCTCTCTCTCTCTCTCTCTCTATATATATAGGTTTGTGTGTGTGTGATGTGATCCTTCATTCTAGTTTTACTGACTATTGAGGAGCCCTGATGGCATGGGGAAAAAAAACTACTGCCCAGTCTGGTTGTGAGGGTCCGAATGCTACGGTAATTTTGTGCCATTTTGACAGATTATTTGGGCTTTAATTTATATTTTCACAACTGTTAACTTTTAACAGGGGATAAATGTGCACACACAGCCCTCTTTAGCATCTGCATGTGACTAATTAATTACCCTCCTTAACTCATGGCTAAACCCTCACTCCTGCGCTTAAACTGACCTAAATTTTCCCTATGTGCTCATTAAGGTTGTGATCTAAGCCGTGGTCTCTCACAGGAGATGCTGAGTGCTGTTGAGGGCATGTCTCTTAATTTATGACTGTTCCTCATTATAGCCATCAGCTCACATCAGTGTGACAAGCAGTTCACTCTTAGTTTCAATTATAAATGTTTCCTAGAGCCAAACAGCTGTTTGGTTTGCTCATTGACCTGTTCAGAAGGTGTGAATGTAATTTAAAGAGCCTTTCCTGAAGAGTTTCTTCAAGGACACAAAGCATAAGTTAAACACAGTTAAACTGCTTGGATGGGACAGTAAAATATTGCGAGTTAAAGTTTAGGTCAAATTGTAAAGGAGAGTTTAGTAAAAAAATCACATTTTGTAGGTATTTATTTGCTCAAACCAAGAGACTTCCTTGCTTTGGTTTTGGTTCATACAGTGGCTAGTGGCTGACATGATACAAACAGGACAAAAGCACAAAAGTAGCGCACACTCATGCGGTCTATTCTGGAAAACGAAATGGGGATGAGTAAATTATGACAGATTTTTTTTTTGGTGAACTGTTTTGGTGAACTTTATATTGAGGATTTGAAAAAGCCTCTTAATTATAAATCTGTTTTGTAAAATTGACCAGATTAGACTGATGGACAGTGAAAAATTCTCCCAGCTCGGCTTGTTGAAATGGGATGTGAAGTACCATTAAACAGTAAAGTGATGATTATAAAAATAAAAAGCGGCCTGTTAATGCCATGCAGATTATGTTTATCTGTGCATTGTCACTTTACTGTAGACACAGTTCTGCTTTCAGAGCTTCTAATCTACTGTATCTCTACAGCAGCCCACGCGTTCTGCCAGCTGCATTAATCCTTTAGAGGTGTATTTTTCATTATGACACGCATTAGCTCCATGCTAATATAACGTTCTCTAAAAGTTCTCTCAAAGTTATCTAAACATTTTTGCAATAACGTTAGTGGAACATTTTTTAA
>JAZGTI010014308.1:0-14191 GCA_036877585.1 Botia kubotai
TGTTTATAACTAGCTGTGTATAAAAACAATAGAAGTCTATGGAATGTCCCCATTCAGAGAAGTAAACGCTGTGGGTGCTTGTTTGTGTGGTATTAGATTTGTTTACACACCACTCGCCCATCCCCCCCCCCGCCATACTTGCGCACACGTTTATTAGGTCAAGATTCTTGTATGTTGACTGTACTCTGTATACATCAATTCCTATATGAATCACACAGAGTTTGCTATTCATTCTGAATTCGAGGTGTATGAGTAACTACACTACAGTCTAAAGTCCCGCTTAACTCAGCAGTATTTCAATACGTTGTCGAGATTGATTAGTTCATTGATGAATAGCTTTGTATTCGCGGCATTTGATGTCTCAGTGTGGAGATATCCATCTTGTTGAATGAGCAGCAGAAAGATTTTGTGACTCTGTGCAGAACAAAAGAAGCTGCCGGGGTAGATCTTGTCCCCACATGTATCCGGACCGGTGTTGTGTTCAGTCCTCTGTCTGCTGTGCTCTTTGCTGAAGGGTTGGACTGACCAAACAAAACCGTTGTTGTTTTGAATGTTCTAGGAACGTTCAAAATGTCCAGCTGTTTAGACGCGATATAAACATCATTGCTTGGTTATATGAACATATGTTCCATTAACAACTTAAGAATAATGTTTTGATATATATATGATGTAAAATGTTAAAAGCGTTCTACCAACTACTGCAAGAACATTCCAACACTACTTTGAGAGAATGTTAGCCAACATTCTGAGAACGTTCCCTGTCAGAGTTTATGGGACACCAATAAGTCACCTAAAGAGCTAACACAGACACAATGACTCTTATCTTTATGACTTAAAAGTACATTTCTTCTTCAGTTGTGGATTCAAACAAACCCCTATAGACTAACATTCAGGGAGGGACCCAGAGTCAAATCTAGGAACCGGAATGTCATAAAGACTTGTGGATCTGGGCTCCTAAAAAATTCTCCTACTGCAGGAAACGTTTTCACAACTTTGCTATTTCACCCCCCTCCACCCTCACCCCCTTCCTTCCAGGACACAGGAATGCAGGGGAGAGAGGCCAGTCAGGAGAGGACAGCTGTTTGCGTTTAGCTGCGCCCAAACATGCGATCACGCTCTCCTGCATGCGGGCAGTAGAACAGCCAGTGCTGTTGCATCACACGCAGATCGTCATGCGTTATAAAACGTTTTCAAACCTCCCGGCGTGCTTTGCTACAACGATTGAATTATGAGGCTGGTATTCTCTCAGGATATCTTGCTAGGTTATTAAAGGAACTGTGAAATTTGATCAAAAGTTTAATGTAGACGCTTTCAGAACCACAACGGAATTATGCGCCGGGCCGCTTCCTCTGTGTGATGCCGTTCTGGTCACCTGACTCACCGCAGCTGGGATACGAGTGACCCACATTTCTCAAACGAGTGCGGTGAGAGAGCAGCGCGTGCCTTCTGCTGTTTCTCGAGGGAGTGAGTCTATCAATAGCTGCCTGTGTCTGTAAAAGAATGCAGGCGCGCCGGGCACCGAGTTACAATCAGCTTTCGCCTAAAAATACCATTTACTTTTATTTCTTACACTGTAGAGAACATATAAGTATGTTGTTGTATCTGCAGGGAGCTATAAAAGCGATGGAAATCTACCTGATATGACCTCTAAAACTCACTTCCAGGTTTTCACTACTTTGAACCAATGATCTTCTACGACTTGATCAGATGTTTGTGATTATATAAAGATTACATTCTCAAAGAGCAACTTCTAGCTGCTGAATTATTGTAGAGTTAAGAGTATAGAATGATCTATAACTTTAATGAATGCATTTGTTTTCATATCCATTTATTATATTTAATAAATATAATATGTAATTGTTTTAATATACATTTGAAAACATTTTAGAATGAAGGTTTTAAGTTTCTAGAATTCTAGATTTCACAATAGTTTCTTTTACTGTTCTACACAACATTTTAACTGTCCTCTCCCAAATCTTTGCCGTCTCTTGTAAAATGTCGTGTCATGTTGAATATCAGGGAGCAGAGACAGGCCCTGAGAGAGGAGACTGCAGTCTGCGTTGTAACTCAACCCTGCATACCACGCATGCTTCACAGACACAAAAGCTCATTTTACAACATGCTGTAAAAACAGCCATAAAGCATTTCAGTGGAACAACAGCTGATCAGCCTCCTTGAGCTTATCAAACTTATAGCGCATAGTCGTTCAATTGTTTCGTAATTATGCTGAGCTATCGGAAAAAAGCATGTTAAAATAACATGTTTTACAGTGTTTCGTGTTTAGATTTGAAAGTTTTTGGGGGGAAATTGCGATCAAATGGATTAAATAGCATAGTTTAGAAACTGAGTGTAGCGAGAATTGTTTTTATTTACTGTAAAACTTTTCTTCAGTATAGGACCATTCCAGTGTTTTTCAGAAAACAAATAGCTGGACAAAGTAAAAAAGCCCACGACAAGCTACAAACACATTGTTTGTGGTAACATCATAATTAACTAGGTTGACTAAAGTAAAAATGTAGGTTCTGTTTTGTTGTGTATATTGTCACCACTTTTAACCTTCATATAGATGCAATAACTTTCCCGCTCGTGGACAGAAAGGAGAGAACGAATGAATTTCACAAGGTTTTAATACGTGCGCACCACGTAAATTGTCATGATGGTAAATACCAAAATACATAGATTCAAAATGCAACATGGGAAACAATATGTACACACACTCAATATTACAAAATGTACAGGTCTTTATAAAACAAAGACAATGAAACAGTGGCTTAGGCCTAGTACAGTCTTAAAGTTTGGTGTGATCGACCCTGAATCGGTTCGGTTAAGTGAATCAGTTCCGTTATGTGATATTGACCTTCATTAGTCAGCACAACCGAATCAGGATTGAATCTGAATGAGTGTGACACTTCAATTCCGACGCAGTGACGTCTCAGCTGTAGCACCAGTAATCAGATTTTACTTTACTGGGAGGACATGCCCAGACATCTTCACAGACCAGACCGAGCTTGTAGCGCCACTGGAGTCTGCTGGGAAGTCCCACGTCTCACCACGTGTTACAAACGCGTGGAGGGCAATCCGGATGAGAAATACAGTACAGTGCGCCATGCGCGTCTTTTTACAGTCAGAAAGCCACTATTGCTGTACTCCACGGGTTCAGGTTTTTCAGCATCTGGTCACAACAGATTTGTCCTGACCCAGAGTCGCTGTCCTCCGACTCAGCCTCGGGTTTAGCGCCGTCCTTGCTGCTGATAAGTCCAGAGAAACTTGACCCAAAAATCGTTATGAGGTTCGATACATTACTCGTGTCCATTTCCTCCCCTTCCTCGCTCTCGCTCGCGTTTGAGGAAGTAACTTTTGTCCTTTTCTGAGGGGAATCTTCGCCGTCCGACTCCTCCGCGCTCCTTTTCCTGGCCGAACAAGCGCGCGTCGTGGGCGGTCGGTACGAGTCGGCGTCCGCTACGAGCGTCGCGTTCGACTCTACACCCGCGTCCGACGGACTCTCACTGGGTTCACTGGTGGCATCAGACACCGGTAACGTTTCAGATGAGACGTTTCCAGCAGAGTCCAACGCAGAGTTTTGGTTTCGCTCTTCTGATGAGGAAGCACACCGCTCCGCGTCCGACTTAACCTCGTCGTCGTGGGTTTTCACGACCGATTCGTTTGCCAAAGGCTGGTCGTTTTGTCGCGTTTCCTCGGGTCTCTCCTCCTGGTCGCCTTCGGTCGCGGCGGGCGGGAGTTTCTCCCGCTCGGAGTCCATGAGGTCCCAGTCCTTCGCGTCGCGTTCGCCCTGCGCGTTCAGACACGCGCCGCTGTAGTAGTCGCTCAGATAGACCTGACGCGCGCTGCGAAGCACCAGCGAAACCAGGAGGTTTTTGTGCAGCTTGATGCCACCTCGCTGAACACGGGAATTGTAGATTTTTCCCAAGGAAATGCTCATAATCCGATGGGCTTCCACTTTGTGTTCCATGGCTGGTGTCGAGCCACTAAAGGTCACAGTTTGGAAGTACGAAGTTCGCCGGGCGGTTCGGTCCGTTCGGGGTTGATTTTGCGCTCAGGATTCTTCCCCAAATATTACCGTGAACTGGCCCACGGTGTGAAAACACATTAGTTAATAGCGTACGAGCGCCAAATCGCATAAACAAATACGTTTTCCTTTCTGTAGGCGAGTCATGCAGACAAAACAGCCACGATAAAAACACGTAATTGTTTTCAAAAACAAGAGGCGTTACATAAATACGAATGCCTCATTTTCCTTCACAAAACTCAGATTCGGCGTTAGTGGGTGAGTGGGCAAGAATTCCCTTCTGCACACAGCAATAGTCTAGGGAGGAATGAGACCGTTGCTATTTTTAACTTTAATTTATACCTCCGCGTCAGCGACTACACTAGCCAATCACGGGCCGAGTTGAGTTCTGCCACCGTTGTGAATCACACCCGCCAAACCGGCGGTGACCAATGAGCGAGCGCCGTGACGATGAGTCATATTTAAATACTAACGTGGGAGAACTGTTTAAAGGGAAAGAATTGTTTTCACGGTAAAATAACATGATGTTTTACAATAATAATACATTATCTCCCCATGTTAGGCCATTGTGACTTATAATAACAATGAATTACTTTTGTAATTACATAATATAAGTGCGATAAAGGAATAGAAACTAAAAACACGTCTAATATACGCGTACAATACACTAAAATTAAACGTCGATTTACGTGTTGGTTTTGCACATACGGCATGTTTGCTATACGCGCACGTTCTTGAATAATATTACGCCGTTTCCGCACAACGTAGCTGGTCTCGTTTTACCGTTAAACGAAAAAAACTCACTTCCCCTTTAATTTTGTCAACCGACTTCCTCGACTGATGTAATGGTGCTTCTGCTACGGTCGCGTCACGTGACTCTATTGTGCGAACTCATTGCGGTGTCTGGGTGAATGGAGCTGTTAGCGGGGGAAGGGTAACGTTACGTTGGATTAAACTATTAGTTACTACCATCACAACGCGGAGTGTGGGAAGTTACGCCGTGTTTCGTTGATAATGTTTAGGGATAGCGATGCGTTTGTTATCTTTTGCTCCATGGACGATGCACGTGATCTGGAGTGTGTATTAAGATGTGGGTCGTAAACAAACCCGACAGGAAGAGCTGGGTATGACGTAAGGCGCTCACAGTGATTGTTTACCTAAAGGACCACGAAAATAACGCGTTAAGCACGAATGCATTAGACGATCGCTTTAAACAGTACTGTTAAATATAATAAAACGGTTTATCCGTGTTTTGCTGTTGATGTCGAATATGTCATTTGTTAATATTAGTAAAAGATCGCTAAACATACACGAATGAATGTCTCGTCTTCTTTATATTCCTGTCTAATCTGTTGCATAGACTGCATGCAGACGAGACGCTGCTCAACAGTGCCAGCTGATGCTATAAATGTCCAGCTCAACGGTAATTAATTTATGCAGCTTGAGTTACTAAGTCAGTGTTTCCGGTTGGATTGCTGGTTTACATCATACTCTCTCATTACAGCATTACATTGTAGACAGTAGATGGTCAATAAAAGGCAATACGCTGTCATGCATAATGAATGAAGTCACAGTGCTGTAGTGGGCAGATGTGCTGCATAGCAACACGGATGAAGAGAATATATATATATATATATATATATATATTCTATATCTTTATAAACAAATAATCGATTATTTATACAGATACCATTGTATAAATACTGTTTGATTATGCAAAAGTGTTACATAAGTGTTACATAAAATACATAATTGAATATTTTTGGACCCCCTTCATTTTTCTGGGAAAAGATTTCAGGTGTACAATGTACAACCACGAATACATTAGACAATGTACAGTGTATACCTGTGTATGTACAGTGCTGCTACCGGTACAGTAATGCATCGGGTGGTAATACCATGGTATTGAATTAATTACTGCAGTACAAAGACAGCTAACAGTTTAAAATGATAAAGTATTATAAAAGTAATATTACCCAATATGATATGCGTAACCTTATATCTATAACAACACACACGGTTGTGACTAAGTTTATCTTTGTGTATGCTTATGGTTAGAAATTAAAATTATACACCTAAAGATTATCTGTGCAACCTAGTAAATACGCTTTGTTTTTAAATAAACCATAAATAAAAAAACAAACGCCCCGCTGTTTGTTTACCGGGAGGCGTGCGCGTGTGTCTAGACGCTCTGTGACCCGGATGTGATTCAGCCCGAGTGGATCCGGGCTCCGTCCCGCATGTAAACAATACATGAAGCTCCTTTGTTCGAGAAAAGCGAAACCAGGCGCGCTCTGGAGCATGAGATCATCGCATGAAAATCGCTTCATCTGAGCAAGAAACATGTCGATGGAAGATCCGTTTTTTGTGGTGAAAGGGTGAGTGTGTGTTTGTGGGCGACGGCTCACTTCCAGCTCTGTGCATTTCGAAGAATCGTCGATTTAAGTCAGTAAACCTTTCTGACCACTGGTTAGAGGTTATATTGTAATATGTCCAATGTAATCCTATGATTCGTTCAACACCTGTCTGTACGCTTTAAAACAGCTGTTTCATTCCTATCGTTCCTATCGTGTTGCCATGGCAACCGTAACGATCGCTCCTTCCCGCTGTTACGTCACGAAATCGATGTCTGCATCGCTTCTCCATTGATCTGTTAATCGATGTATCGTTTTAGACCATCGTCCTAAAACTACGTTAGTACTATGTGCCCCTAGATACATTACACGGTGCTCCCGTGATTATATTCATAGACGAAGGTATTTACAAAGCATATCATGTCATTACATTGTTATATGTGCAAAAACAGGGTGTTGCTGTGTTACTATGCATAAAAGCATGATGTTACTGTGGTACTTTTTTTGTAAGTGTTGACCGAAGCAGAAAATGAGCATTTCTAGTGCAATGCATTAGATAATTGTAAGGTAATGATGTTTTCAGAATGGCCATAACAAACCTTTGATTGGTTTGCCGTAGGGAGGTGCAGAAGGCAGTAAACACAGCCCAAGAGCTTCATCAGAGATGGATGGAGTTAATACAGGACCCGAGTGGTGCCTCCAAAGAGGAAGTGGACTGGACCACCAACGAGCTGCGCAACAGCTTGAGGTCCATTGAGTGGGACTTGGAAGACCTGGATGAAACCATCAATATCCTTAGCGTTCTGATATGTTGGAGCAGCCGACAGGTTTCAAATCTCGCTAATATTGAAGTTCTGTAGATGTTCTATCTGAAATTTGCTTCCCCTTAACTTGGGGTGCAGGTATTGTGGAGGCCAATCCCAAAAAGTTCCACCTGGATGCGATGGAGCTGGCGAAGAGGAAAGGTTTCATTACCAGCACGAGACAAACAGTCAAGGTGCTCAGATTCGAGGGACATGCAACTCTAAACCAGCAATTATGTAAATATCACATAATCATGCTGGAATTTCTGTGTTGTAATAGGACATGAAAGACCACATGACAAGTCCAGTGGCCGTTTCAGTGTCCGAGAAGAAAAATCGTCAGGTTTGTAAAAGATTATGGAAGTCTGGATTTAACTGTTGCCTGTAATTTGGGAAGTCGTGCTATTTTGTGACAGTTTATTGTACAGTTTATGATTTCTGCATTAGACTTTGATGGGGGATAGTGGATCTCGTGGCCCAATCTGGCAACCCAGCGGTGACAAGTACACTAGACTGGACAATGAGCTGCAGTCTGTGAACACTCAGTTTATTGAGGAACAGCAGACACAGCAGCAGGTGTGTCAGTGATTTATATTGGTAAACTTGTACTGCTGAACATGTTATATGTTTGAGGAACATGTTGAACGTTTGTATGTGTTGTACGACAGCTCATAGTGGAACAGCAGGACGAACAGTTAGATCTCGTGTCGGGAACCATCGGTGTCTTGAAGAACATGTCTCAAAGGATCGGCCAGGAGCTGGATGAGCAAGCTGTGTATGTCAGTTAGTCATTAGTGAAGTTTGTGTGCTTATATTTCATTTGACTGGCCTCCAGGCCCGTAAGTGTAAACTAGGGCCACCAGGTGATTTGTAGGACCCTGTGGATTCATTTTGACTGTGTGTCGGATCTGTTTCCAGAATGCTGGATGACTTTTCGCACGAGATGGACAACACTCAGTCCAGACTGGATAATGTGATGAAGAAACTGGCTAAAGTTTCTCACATGACCAGCGGTAAGTGATACAACAGAAGCCTTTGCTTGTGGAACAGGGGACACGGTCGGTTTCCTGTCTCACATGCGTACGGTCATGTGACTAAAAATGTTCTCAAACTACGTTCCCTAGCCATTGAAATAAAACATCATATTTTAATGTTTGACAGCTTTAATGTTTTGGTCATTTTGTTTTGTGTGTAAGTGAATTTTAATCCTTAAAGTAACATCATTCTAATTAAGAATTTCTAAAAGCATCTTTTTTTATTTTGTCTAAAATCCAAAACAGGATGTAATGTTTCGTGGTTTATAAAGTTGCCATTCATGCATGACAGAAAAACGCCACATTTTCTAGAAAGAAATCCCCCGTACATTTCCTGTCGATACCTCGTGACTTCCTGTTATAGCTAAAGGTAATTGGCTGGTGCTGAAGATGACACCTACTCTTGACATTATCCCTTATAAGGCAAAACACAAACTTCCGTGCATGGTTGAGAGACCAAGAATTAAATCTAACCTCATGGGAATGTTTTGGGAACGTTTTTTTAAAACGTTAAAACCTCTTACCTATATGATTAAGCTGCTTTAACAGACTGTTTATCACCAATATAAATGATTTCATCTGTTTAATTCTCATTTTAACCCCACAGATCGAAGACAGTGGTGTGCTATCGGAGTTTTGCTGGCTGTCCTGTTTGTTGTGATAATCCTCTTAATTGTTCTATGAACAAACAAACATTCCGGGTTTTTCCACTACAGCTTGCTTGCCTGCATATATATATATATATATTTACATAAACAAACGTGCTTGGGCGGGAGAAAACAAACAGAAACATTCCCCTCCATCTCAATTCATTATCCTCTAGTAAGCTGCTGCTTTGTTTTACGTTTTTAGTTTTCTTATAAGTAGTCCAGACTGATGAGACTGTTGCAGATATGCTTGTGAACGAACAAGCGAATGAATGAATGACTGAATGAAAGACAGGGGACATCAGTTTTGTAATAGTGTCGTAATCCACCGTAAATCATGCATAACAGGATTGTGACTTTTAGCACAAAAGGTTAAAAAGGACTAACGTACCTTATTTATAACTGAATTTAGGGCTACTAGAAAATAATCTCTACTTTATTGTCTTTACTGTGCACTGCTTTAACAGTAGGTTTCGACCACTGTAAATAATCAACACTAAATATGAAGTTCTAACAAGTTAACACTGGAGATTAACTAACCAGAAACTATTTAAGCGGGTATGCTACTAATTATACTAATGCAAAGTTAGCTATTTACTAGCTATTAGCTATTTACTGTAAAAGGTTTTCATCTGTGTGCTTTGTTTACTTTCGTTTTTTTTATCGTTAAACATTCTTCATAAAATTGTTTGGAATTACGTTTAGAAAAACACTAAAGTTATTAATTGCTCCGTATAACTGACTGAAGGTCCTTTATATAGGCTAGCTAATCAAATATTAGTCAGATTTACAAAAGAAATTTGGTTTAGTTTTATAGTTTGACGTTTGAATTGTTGGTAAAGAATGAATCTTTAATCTTGAATTGCGTGACAATTGTTTGTTTGATTGATTTACTCAATTGTTTGTTTGATTTAACTTTCTAACTTAGAAAGTTAAAAAGCAATCGCTTTAGATGTGTAAAGTCCGTTTTTGGACCAAACAAAATTTGACTACATAATTAAAGTCCTGCCGGTGTTTTAACACAGATGAGAGTACAGTTACATTTCATATTTACACTGACCCCTCATGACAATGTTTTCATTATAAAATGAAAACGTTTTTGAACCGTTTAAAGTATCAGTGTTTGTTCAGCCGCGGTCCGTTCATAATTTCACTAGCTCTCAATTTGAATTGTATTTCTACTGCAAATGCAAACAAATCTATGATGCAGCTCTTATTAATATGCAAACTGTATTCATTGCTCATTTGTTGGATTTTTCTTTTGATTGTTACTGCGCATATTCTGTGAGTTCATTTATCTTATTGGATATTTGATTTTATTTCGCCTGTATTTTGTTTAAATGATCTCTTCAGTGCATTTCCTCAGGCAAAATCTCCTGTTTCACAAAAATGTCGCATTTAGACTTTTTTTGAAAGGAATCCTCTCTCGAATCTTTGTTTGACATTTACATGCACTGTATGTTTTTAAGCGGTCACTCAACTTTGTGTTTTTTAGAAAGGTCTAATAATAGTCTAATTCGTCTAATAATAATAACTACAGGGATTTTGCAGTGTTTTTAATGATCAGTGATGTCTGTAGGCCAATAAAATTGTCTTACAGCTGATACCGACTGTAATTTGTCAGCTCTTGTCAGATTGGTTTGAAGTATGACCGAATTGCCTGAACAGTAAATTATGAAATTGTACGATACAAAATTAAAAACAATTGCACAATGAGGTCACTGTTTTTGGCGAGCAGTGTCGATGCAGAGAGATCAGGGTAGTAAACGGGCTTATAAACGCTGTTCTTCCTGATTTGTGTGAATTTCGGTTGTATGTGTTTGTTTGCTGTTTGTTTGCTCTGTGTTTCCCATCTTTGTTTCGTCTTGAAAATTCGGTGTAGAATCGCCTCGTGTTCTTTCCATCCCTCAGTTGTGTGTCAATTTGTGAAAATCTGAATCCCATTAAAAAAATTCATCACTGATTTGTCTGAAATATTTGTTTTGTGTGTGTGTGTGTGTAATAACAGGTCACAACTCTGTTTAAACGTATTAAACTTTATTAACATCATCTGCAGTCAATAGACAAATGTTTGCATTGCCCAGACGTCCGTTGTAATTTTCTGGGTGGGATTAGAACTGGAAGGTCGATCAGTACAGCAGAATATTCTCAGTGACTGTTGTGTTGAGGGTCACGGTGTGAGCAGGCCTCTATTGATCGAATAAACCAGCAGTCTGGAGGAAACGGATGCAAAGAGGTCATTCAGACCTGATCTTTTGACAGGTGGTGTCCCTCCTCCGCCCCTCACCCCTCTTCCTTTGTCTGGCCCGGCAATGATGAGAGATCAGCACCTGAGGCCAACACCATTTTTGGCTTATGATTGTAACCTATAGGGCATGTAATATCTCTTTATTGTATATATATTGTAACGTATTATAAAAGAGATCGGTACCAATATATTGCTATGTAACAGTTTAAATATCAGTAATATAATATTGTAATGTATTATTGTTTGCCATATCTGGCATAAAATGGTTCCTTATTTTAATATCTTCATTTTAAGATAAGCTAAATAATAATGAATACTGTTCATAATAATCAAGGACAGTTATATAACATAAACGTAATAGCCTAAATTAACAGTGACATTTGTGGCTAAAACTGGTTTTGCATAGCTGAAGCTGTTCCAAATACAAATGTGTGTGTGTGTTTCTAAATACAGATTTGTGTGTGTGTGTGTTTCTAAATACAGATTTGTGTGTGTGTGTTTGTGTGTGTCGGGCAGCAGGTGCAGGGCGCAGGTTCTGCATTTGGTTTCTTTATTCTGTGGAGGTAACGGGGACAGCTGAGCCCTCGCACCCGTGGGAGGTGGGGGCGGGGCTGCAGACGCACTCCTCCAGCAGTTCATTAGCATATCCACACACGACGCAAAATACTTAAGCGCCACATAAAACCACCCGCTTAAGAGACGCGATGGGATTATATGGCCGTGCGCTTGTGTAATAGTCTTGTTTTATTTATGGACACTTGGATGCGTTTTATTTGGTAATTAATCGTAAAGCTGTGAATATTGCTCTTGTACGCTATTCTTTAAAACACTTGCTTCGAATGCCATTTGATAAAAACGCAATCCAAAGATTTCTCTAAATAACGTCATACTCATGGGGGAGGGGCTCTGCCAGTAAGCAACGACTCGCTAAAAAAGCGCTTAGCAACTGCATAGCAACGCCCTGGAAACAACCCAGCATGAAAAAAAACTAGTTCGAATAATATCTGTTCCAATTTTCATATATTTCGGATGACTGATGTGCTGTCAACATCCGTAAAACTCATCAAAATAATTTTCACCTATTTTGTTTTCAGAGTTTCAAACGTACATTTTGTGAACAATCAATAAATACACAGACTGTATGTTTTGCTTTATAATTCTGCATCTTTTAGGAAGAAACAAACCATCACACAAAAGCCAGCTGTTTTATTTCATCGGAAGGAGCACATAAATAAATGTAAAATACATTAGGTTGGTGACATTTTGTGTTGCATGTACCGTAATACTGATTTCGTTTCGACAGCAGATTGCACAGTAGAGACGTTTCATTCCGCTTGCATGTGAACATATATTGAATTCATTTACTAAAGTGTTCAGAATTTTGCAAAATATTATCAATGCAACCTCAGGCTCTGTACTTCTGTACTTGCTAGCGTACTAAGGCGAATACATAAACCTTTTTTGGCTGTGTGTTTTTGCATTGAGTGCAATTGTGTGTATTTTCCAGCAGTACGGTAAAGGGTCTACCCTGGAACCGGCAGTCTGAATTCACAAGAGGTATTGGATGTTCTTACACATAAGAAATCAATGTCTCATTGGTCGAACATGTTTAAGCTCGAACGCATACAGACCAGCCTTCATTACAACAAAAGCTCCTCATAATCTTAAGTAAATTTTCCTTCATAAGCAACTGCATCAGAGTAACATAATATTCAGCTGTTATAACATGGAAAAAATGAGAAACCAGTGAATTTTAGTTAAAAAGGATCTTTTGGGAGTAGCATAGAATATTCGCTGTAAATTTTGCACTAAATAAAGCTTAATGCATTCGTTTTTGCCCAGTGTCACTTCATCTTTGTGTAATAGTGCGCAAAACAACGTTCTCTTGACCGTATAACACAATACTGCCAGTTACACACAATCTTAGGCCTGCGTTCATTTCTAACACTGTTCGACAGTTATCGGTTTTACTGAATCTTAATGTCAACAGCAGTCGATGGAACTCAGAACAGCTCTTACAACATCTGGCCCTCGGTTCGAGCTGTTCCTCGCAGTTAGCGCTGGAGTCGTCTGTGTCGGAGCACGCGAATGGACGCCGTGCTGTTCTGAGTCATTAAACGGGTGACCAGGTCCAAACTCAGTACTGCCACCTTCTCGCCATTCACCTCCAGAATCTCGTCCCCGACGCCGAGTAAACCCGCGTACAGCTTCTCTGTGTTGCTGTCGCTCATCTCCTCAACATACACACCTATAATACACATACAGTGTTTGTTACCGGAAAGTTAGTCGGTAACATTGGTAACACATTTTGAAGCACAGCTGGCTGAGCATGGTGCTTGCAACGCCAAGGTCATGGGTTCAATTCCTAGCTTTAAAAGCACTGTAAATCAC
Organism: Botia kubotai; assembly: GCA_036877585.1. Classification (NCBI taxonomy): domain Eukaryota; kingdom Metazoa; phylum Chordata; class Actinopteri; order Cypriniformes; family Botiidae; genus Botia; species Botia kubotai. The sequence continues at coordinate 13,505 of JAZGTI010014308.1, forward strand.
TTTGGATGGAAGTACATCAAACACATAAAAGTAACTGATCAAGTAATTCTGAATTCAAGTCACTGATAATCATCTTAAATCGATGTATGGTGTGAGCATCAGATGGGGTTTCTCACCCGAGTCCGGCCTGCCTTTGCCTCGTGAGATGAGAAAGCCGAAGGGGCCGTTTGGAGGTCTGGAGAGCTCCAGCAGGATGGTGCCGTCAGGGAAGGCCTGGGCCACGCGCCCCACGGGACGCACCGCACTGGGTCGCCCCACGTCCTCCACGCTCAGGGCGCGCTGGAGCTCGCTAAAATAAATGAAATGCTGACTTAGATTCATGCACAACAGAGACGTTTATTTATATTTTAATGATAGATAATCAGAAATATCAGAAGTCTGATATTTTGGTCATTAGATACAACTCTGGTTCATCTAATGTAATAAGATTTTCTGCCTTTTCATCTATCAGGTAAAACCTCAAATCTGATCTCAAGTCACAAGGATTGAGGTTTCAGTCGTGGATCTATAGCACAAACGTGTGTCGAATTAGGTGTAATTTTTTATACGTTTGAACAATAAGTATAAATATATATAATAATATATGTATTACATGGCTATTTTTAACAGAAGCAACCAGAAACCAGCAGTTTTAAATGAGAATATTTCTCTGTTTCTCAAATTTTAATATAATGACACTGCTCAGAT
>JAZGTI010014309.1:0-14191 GCA_036877585.1 Botia kubotai
GGGTTTGCATCATGCAGCTGTTTGGGAAGAAGGTGGATGATGGTTCTGAGGTGTCCACATCCAAAACAGAAGTGTCTTCTGTGGCTCCTGCATAAACCTCTTTTTGGCAATAGCTCCAATCACAAAAGGGACCGAGAAAATATCTCACAGAACTGGACTTACAGGCTTAAAGTTGAAATCGTTTCAACTGTATATACAGTATGTAGCTAAACTCCTTTAACAAACTTTTTCTTCTGTCCTGGGAAATGCTGAGCTCACACTGAAAACCGTTTGGTAAAACTTGAAGGAATTTATTTTTACAGTCCGTTTCCTTGTCACCAAAGTTCTTCATGAAATGTCTCAAAAGTATGTCCTGAGTTTTCAAAAACAGGTCCAATGAACGATGTTGTATTTAAGAAAGTTATATTTAAGTCACAAAGCTTTGTTTTGTAGATGCATTTGCAAATGAAAAAATTTTAAAAAATGTAAACAATTTTTATGTTATATTGTTTTATGACAAAAAATAAATGTGCAGCAAAATGATATCGTTGTCGTCCCTTTTTATTTTTATTTAACTTATAAACAGTTAAAATTGTTTAAGGGTTAACTATCTAGGTTGATTCTATTTTAAATGACATCTAGCTGAACATCAAGGAATGTTCCAGACATTTCTAAGATTATTCAAAAGCATCTGAATAATGAAAAAAGGATTATTTTCTAAACGTGGATGACAAGTTTAAATGATAAACAACTGCTGTAAGAACAAGATACACACGCACAAGTACCAGCAGATGTGATAAAGCAGCCGGATCTTCTTTCTGTTTACAGACGGACATTTCCTGCAAAATCCGACCCGACAGCTGAAATTATGAATCATTATTATAAACTTACCGTTGTGAATCAGGGTTAGATAAGGCGATTATGTTAAATCTGTTATGCAGTTGCTCAATAACTGTTTATGTTCATTTATAACCCAAACCAGTTACGGATTGCCGCTTTAAAGCAGTTTAAACAAGTTTTGCAGGCAAATACTTTTACATTACATTTATGCCAGACGCTTTTATCCAAAGTGACGTACTTATTATTAATATGACTTATATTATTATTGATAATAATAATAATAATTTGGAAAACTCGGAAAGTCGTAATAAGATGAGTGGGCGTGTCTAAACATTTTGACTGGTAATGCATAAGTTAAACTAGTTTAAATGCGTTAAATTGGTAGCACGTGAATGCACATGAAAGAGGAGAGAGAGTGAAAGGCTGACGTGTAATGATGGTGGAGTATGGTTATGGTGATGATGATGATGATGAGGATGATGAGCAAACGGGCTGTCACTGTCACATCCAAAACAAGGAAATCCTCGCGCGAGTAATGGCGGTGACTGCGCAACCCTCGCGTTACTCCCGCTAACACCAACCAGGTAACCAAACTAACCCTTCCTCCGCACTCACGAGATGACATTGTTGTGTTAATCTCATGTATTCGTCATTTAATGAAGTTACATTCAGACCGCGTGCCGGTTTGACGCAGGTTGACATGTCAACTAGCTGGTTAGCCTCGCGCTAACAGCTGGATGCTGTCAAAAATAAACGTTTTAATACAACGCGGGGATAGTCACGGGCATTTTGAGTTGTTATGTTGCTATAAATAACTAATACACACATTAGTTTGGTTTAAGTTAACGACGTGACTCAACTTTACTAATCCATAGCGATCGATTACGTAACGCATCTGCTAAAGTAGCTTGTTTCACTACCTAAAATATAGTTTATTTCTACTTAGAGCTATTGGATTAGATTGAGAGTTTAGAAGTCAGACTGGTTTAGAAGGACGTGTGTTTTGGTTAGCTGTCATGTGGTCATTTCTGTACTTCCCCGTGATAGAGCTTTGAATTACAATCACGTGTTTCATGAGCGATTCTGGTCTTAATTAATGCGGAACAAATAAGGTAGACTTCAGTTTTATGTATATTTTAAAGTTTCACTGTCATTGGGTGTAATCAGTATTTAAACAGCAGGGTTTTTACTTTCTGTCTAGTCTTTTCCTCTTTTTCCTGGAGGTTAAATTAAAGTTATCCAGTCTTGATACACATTTTTCATGATAAAAGTCTTTGAGTTGAATCTGTGCTGCTCGTAATGCATTTGTAGAGGCAGAGTATTTGATTTCTCTTTGCATGCATCTATATGAGTATGATGACTCAGCTCAGTTATATTTCCCTTTTCTTTAACCCCTCGTTATCCAAAAGGAGAACTTCATCATCTCATTACTTCCCTCTTATACTAGCTGCAGCTCCTGAACTGAGTGTTACTAACTCTCTTGCTTTCCTCACCGCAGCGTCTTAATTCTTCTCGTGCGTGACCCGTGGAATAGAATAGCCATGTCGTCCCGAGTGTTGCTACGGCAACAGCTGATGCGGGAGCAGGCGCAGGAGCAAGAGAGGAGGGAGGCGCAGCGGCAGGCGTCCGTCGCTCAGCTCCGCCCCGCAGACTCCACCCCAGCCATCTCAGTCACGGTCCCACCCGTGTCTGCCCGCCCTCCTCCAGCTCAAGTGCCAGTGGAGGTTCTGAAGGTAGGCCATCCACAGACATGTGTGTTCTGTCTCGGCTGCTCTCTGTATGTTTTAAACACAGATGGCGATGGAGAGGCAAACGTTACGGATTGCAACTTTTCGTTGGCCGTCCCTGATCTAGTTCTGTTTATTATTTTGTTGTAGGTGCAAACTCACCTCGAAAATCCAACTAGGTACCACATCCAGCAGGCTCAGAGGCAGCAAGTGAAGCAGTATCTGTCCACCACGTTAGGCAATGGAGTTGCCACACACACTCTTGGGGTGTCCCCTGTACTGCAGGCAAGCTCCGCCCCCGAGATGAGACTGTCTGCAAGCAGTGCCCCTAACAGTCCTATGGCACATCTCAACCTGGGCTCCAACAAAGAGGAGGTACAGCAGTACCCAGTGAATGACCGCGTACAGCAGTACCCAGTGAATGAACGCATACAGTAGTACTCAGGGGGATGACCTCATACAGTAGTACTCAGCGGATGACCTCATACAGTAGTACTCAGCGGATGACCTCATACAGTAGTACTCAGCGGATGACCTCATACAGTAGTACTCAGGGGGATGACCTCATACAGTAGTACTCAGGGGGATGACCTCATACAGTAGTACTCAGGGATGACCTCATACAGTAGTACTCAGGGATGACTTCATACAGTAGTACTCAGCGGATGACCTCATACAGTAGTACTCGGGGATGACCTCATACAGTAGTACTCGGGGATGACCTCATACAGTAGTACTCGGGGATGACCTCATACAGTAGTACTCAGCGGATGACCTCATACAGCTGTAGAAGCTGATTTATTACTGTATAACTCAAGTTCGAAAGCATACATCTAAAAGATTGCTTCTGATTTATGTACAATGTACAGTCACAATAACATAATAACATTGTTTGTTGTGTAAGACTTTCTTGCCCTGTGTCAGTTAGTTTGTGCATTTAAACCATCTTTTCTTAATACTTCTGATTTGTATTTGTGAAGCCACTGAAACCCCCTTAAATATGTGTTTTTTTGGTAACCTGTTTGTAAAACGTTTTTTCAATACTATTGTAATATTTGAATATTTTAACTCAAAATTCTATACATTTTACGGTCTTTTTTTCTGATGGTAATTTTTCTACACCTTGTAAAATTGTGTCCCCTCAGATGGATGATGTAATTGATGACATCATCAGCCTTGAGTCCAGCTTCAATGATGACATCATGTCACTGATAGATTCAGGACTACAACTGCCAAACACGGTAAGTCGAACGATTGTCTTCATTATTCATGATGCTGTCTGTTAATCATGTCAATTTTCAGAATAAAAGCCTCTTCGTATGCCAGTGGTATTTTAAGTCGTTCTAACTAGTTGTAAAATAGACTTGAAAATAAGTTTATAAATGTACAGAAAAAAATAAACTTGAACTTGAAGTACATCGAAGATATTTAGAAGTATTTTTATTCCCTTGCTTTATAAAAGCTGATTAGCCTATCAGTGTGTATTAATGGTGTAGTCACTGTTACTGCTACATTAGATGTTCTGAAGATTATTGTTTTATTATTTCTCTTCTGTTTAATTTGATCAGTTGCCAGGCAACCTTCTGGACATCTATAGCACTCCTGGCATGACGGCTCCCAGCATCACCATCAGCAATTCCTGTCCAGCGGATCTGGCTAACATCAAAAGGGAACTAACCGGTAATCATGTTTGTTTGTTTTATGTACAGTGTTGACCGTACGGTTTGGTAATCATCATAACTGTGTGTTTTCAGAAACAGAGGCCAGAGCGCTCATGAAAGACAGGCAAAAGAAAGAAAGTCATAATCTCAGTAGGTCTGCATACTGATATGTTGTCTGTATGCTGCATATATTTGCACATCATAGCCTGAATCTGTTGCTCTGTGCAGTTGAAAGGAGGAGAAGATTCAACATAAATGACAGAATCAAAGAGTTGGGGGATCTTATCCCCAAATCCAGTGATCCGTGAGTTTCTGTTCTTAAAGATTTAAGCGTCTAGAGCGCTTTCTTTTCTTTGTTTATTTGACAGATGTTTTTGCATGCAAACCACACAGTGTCACAAAAACATACAGTATCGAATCAAAGCTTTTGGTACACTTGACAGATGGTCTAATTTGGTATAAATGCTCTTGTTTTAAAACTACAGGGAGATGCGTTGGAACAAGGGAACCATTTTGAAGGCGTCTGTTGAGTATATAAGGAGACTTCAGAAAGAGCAACAGAGAGCCAAAGAGATTGAGATGAGGCAAACGAAACTGGAGCAAGCCAACCAGACTCTGCTGCTTCGCATACAGGTTTGTGTTTAACATGATTTTGATGATTACTTACTAGGTTACTTACTAGGTTACTGTTACTTACTCATTTACATTTAGGCATTTAGCAGACGCTTGTATCCATTTTGAACGAATGCAATGATTAGATAAACATTTTATGGATTTACATTTATTTAAATATATTTAGAGCAGTTTACTTAGTTATTGCTATCAGGATGTGAAGAGACTTTCAATCAGCTTTACAAAAACTGTTTCTGCCTCACTCTGCCTTTACGTTTTGTATAAAGATGGATTCTAACACCCCCTGCTGTTTGTGTTCAGAAATTGGAGATGCAGGCCCAGGTCCACGGCCTTGCCACTCCCATGTCTGCTGGTATGGGCTCAGATGCTTTGTTTCCTCAGCAACAGCTACCCCTGGCAAACCAGTCTTTTGGTTCTGGAGAGAGTCAACCCCAAACCCACCTCAATATGGATGGGGCCATGGCACAGACTTTCCCCTCTCCCTTTCTCGCGGTACCTCCCGCTGGTTCTCCAGCTGGCACAGGTGTGAGCGGCCCTCTAGATCTCTGTACATTTAGCTTCGCAGAGCTTGATGACCCAACAGCTTCTGATCTTTACTCTGATGTGGGTCTCGGTGATGTTCTGATGGATGAGGGCTGCGTCCGGTCTTCAGATCCATTCTTCTCCCCAATGTCTCCTGGAGCTTCCAAGATCAGCAGTCGTAGAAGCAGCCTGGCCATGGAGGAGGATTTGTGACTGAACTGACCACTATTTGTGTGTGTGGGGGGGGTTATGTCCTCGCTTGTCCTCGTATGGAGACTGTGAGTTCTCCATGTCTCCTACCAGTGTGCCCTAATCTAACCAATAACACCAGCAACACTGTTCTGATTATGGAGCCCGTGAACCAATTTGAAACCGTTCTGGACGTTGTCGCAGAAGTACAATTTTCAAAATAAAAGTCAGCCTTTAACCCACTATTGAAAGGTATTCCAGACAGGTCAGTGAACGTAACAATCCCAAATGCTTATGCAAATTTTTAAACGAATCCTAAACTTTTAGCCTTTTTGTAGCTAAAATGTAGGAGGTTGCAGTCTTTGTAGGCATCGCTGCATTGTTGTATGGTTAATTCATGTCATGGCACTGTTGTTGTAGACTTTACATTCAGAGCGTGTAAGAGCACATCTATAACTTTGAAGTGTTGAGTGAGTAGTTTTATAGTCACTTGATTTAACGAAGGGATTTTTCAGGATTGTGCATGGACTCGCTGGAGTAATTGTTCATATTATAATGAAAACGCTCAAGCAATATTTACTGCATTTATTCGAAAATTATTTTTTAACACTCATTGTTGGCTACACATTCATTGAAGTGGTTTCATATGAACAACAAACTATCTGTTTTGAAATGTATTCAACAATTTATATGGTTTACAAAAGAGCCTCTTTAGTTTGTTTTGTCTTTCAACATTATTTTGGAAACGTGTGATGGTGCAGTTGTTCATGTTTTTTTGAGGGACTGTAAAGAAGGAGTCGAGCCATACAGATGCAAAGCACAAAAAGTTTAACAGGTGTAATGATTTCAAAGCTACCTCTGCCTCAAGTGCTTTTTAACCACCGGTTCTTAACCAGCATTTTGATCAATGCAGCTAAACACACGTTACGTTCTGAAATAGCTTCTGTACCTGAATGCCTGTGTTGTGCTCCGATGCCTTCAGCATTAACAAACAAACGTCATTTTCAGTTTGCAAGTATTAAAAAAATATGTAACAGAATCTAAAAGGTTTAAAACAGTCCACCGTTAGTCTCTGTAAATTCTACAGGAGCTTAAATGAATGTGTATGTAAAATGATATTTTAAATCTCTAAAGATAAAAACGAACACTCGTAATATATGAATCTTGTGATGGATGCAATTGCCATATTTTCTAAATAATTAAAGCACACAATAATGGTGATGTAATTCAGAATGTTATTGTGTTTTCGTATAACAATATTATTTTTATGTCATATTTGCTGACAATACGTACATCCTTAGATTCTTACTAGAATCATGCTTAGTGCTTGTGTGTATCTAAAGACTTTTATTAAAACTATATTGCCAGCCCCTCTTCTGTTGCTGCTGTGTTTATTAACATCTCTCATCTTTCTCCGAAAGGGATTTTTTGTGTGTTTTAAAAAGATTTTTCAAAGCACGATTTATCATAGAGAGAACTTTTATTTTGAATTGTATTTTTGCTTCCATGTGTGTTGGGGTTTAATTCGCTAAAATAAAATTGAGGAAAAAAAGATTGCGATCTTGCCTGATCACTTTACACATTAAATATAATATTATACTAATAACAACATAATCAATATAACATAAATATAAATAATTTAAATGATATAAAATAAAAATGATGAAGAGTTTCCATTTAACGGAACGTTCATTGATTATGACAATTGATTATTCTACGAAATCATTAAAAGTTTGTCAATCGTGTCTAAACGACAATGATTTTACGCTCTTGCGTAAGATTTATGTCCTTGACGATACGTTTGTTATGAAGACTTTTATTTTGAAAAACAACCACAACAGTACCGTGACGCTGTTAGCTGGTGACCACAGTAACGATCGGATGTTTAATGCAGTTTATGTTTGTAGTTTTGTGAAGCATTTTAACTGTTATCACCACATATAAAGCAGTCGAAACTGTGAGAATTACACGTAATTAATTGTTGGGTTACATTGTCTGATCTGCTCTTTCACCTGGCGCTGAGCAGCGATGGTAAGATTGCTATTACCATCTGATAGCATCTGATAGCATATTAGCTCCAGTTTAATCAACAAGAAACAAAATAAACATCGATTTAGTTGTGTCACAAATAATGTTTCAAAGTAGAGCTAGTGGGGTTTTAAAAATCAGGGCGTTTTTAGTCTGCCTGTTATCAAGCGTGTTACGGTGCTAATATGTTTTTTACTTAGCCTATATTACACAGTCAAAACATTTACGTCTCTGTTAATATGACGATATTTGTTACTTGTTTAACAAGCAGTGTTTTCTGATTTTGGCTGCAGGATGCGATACAAGTCTTAGAATCACTATGTTGTTAAATTGTCTTTTGAACGTAGTTAATATATTGGTAGATAGCTATTACTCGGTTAGCTGACTTTAAATGACTAATAATGTACTACCACTATTATTACTACTGTTGTTAATAATAGTATGATGTTCTGTCTTCATAGGACAGCGAAATGTCAGATGTGGACCCGCTGACCCCGGCTGGGGATAACAGTATTATGGATGCAGAGAACGCCCCTCTGTACTGCATTTGTCGAAAACCAGACATCAACTGTTTCATGATGTAAGACTCCCTCATGCGCTCGTCTGTTCATACGTGCTCAATGTTAATACACTACACACTGTAACAGCCCGTGTGTGTATAAAAACACGTTTGTTCCTCGCAGCGGCTGTGACAACTGCAACGAGTGGTTTCATGGTCACTGTATAAACGTGACGGAGAAGATGGCGAAAGGCATCAGAGAGTGGTACTGCCACCAGTGTCGGGGTGAGTTACTGCTGCTGCGATCTGTAACTTTTGCCTCTCTGTCGCCATCTCTGTTTGAATCGTAAAATTGCAAGTACTTGTCTTTACACGTTAAAGTCAAATGAAGCCAAACGGACATTCGACCCGACAGCATGATACCTAAATCATTATGATCCACTTACCGTGTATTAGAATATCTGTTAATACATTGTAATGCATATTCATCTTAATCTCCTCTCTTCATTTAGAAATGGACCCCTCTCTTGAGATAAGGTATCGGAAAAAGAACCGGGATAAAGCGGTCGAGCGGGAGAGTGTTGAGACAGCATCCAGCACTCCGGAGTATAAGCTCGATAGGCGCCGTGGCTCTAAAGTCAGTATACTTCAGGTGCTTTAAAGAAAAAACACTTTAGTGTGCTTTATATGTCTATTCTTCCTGTTGTGCATTAGAGCGATGTTTAATATGTAAATGATATTCTATATGTCCTCTATCTATATGTTCTATCTGTATGTCGTAAATCTTCATTCCAGGTGAAGCGCTCTGCTCGTATGTGTGGTGAATGTGAACCCTGTACCAGGACTGAGGATTGTGGCCAATGTGATTTCTGCAAAGACATGAAGAAATTCGGAGGCCCAAACAAGATTCGTCAGAAGTGTCGTCTAAGGCAGTGTGTTGTGCGTGCTCGGGTGAGTATATATGTTTAGGTTATTTTTTTAATTACATTATTTGGCAGATGCTTTTATTCAAAGCGACTCGCAGTACATTAAAGTTATACATTTTATAAGTGCGTGACTAGAACCCACAGCCTTTGCGGCGCTCACACGAGACGTTGACTGTATTACACAGAAAATGCTGCGTGTTCGCGACGAAGAGTTTTCTCTCCGCGAGAGGAGGGACAACATAATGCACAGAAAAAGACGATACTCGGGCGACTACGATGAGAACGATATGGAATGGTACAGGCACTACAAGAACAGAACTGCGGTATGAACTCATAGCTGTACTAATAACTCGGCCCCAATCGTTTTAGTCTACACACAACTCCTGGTTAAAAGAAGTTCTTTCGTATATTTTTAATGTTTCTTTGCGTTCTTTGGCTTTTCTTTGGTTCAATTCATTCTTAGAAATGAATTGAACCCGTCTCTTGTGACTTGTTTTTTAGTCATGGGGCAGCGATGATGAAGATGAGCGCTTTTACAGTCCTGTCCCGCGGAAGAAGGCTATTAAAGTCAAGCACGTCAAACGGAGAGACAAGAAATTTGACAAAAAGGTGCACCAAGTGCTTTATAAATAGTGAAACAATTGATTGTGTATTATACATGCATATACATTACACATACATGTATCTAAAAATATATACACATTATAAATGTAAAATAATTTATTGTACGTTATTACAGAAGGAGTCTCGTCGGCACAAGCAAAAGCAGAAGCACAGAGATCGCCTGAGACACAGCGAGAGGGGCAGCGGCAGAGATGTAGGAGACTTCTGGCAGTGCCTGGGGCCAAACTGTATCGAATCCGCACGTCCGAACTCAAAATACTGTTCTGAGGACTGTGGCATGAAACTGGCTGCCAAGTAGGTTGTTCTGGTCATGTACCTGAGGTGTCTCACATGCACACCTAACATGGAACGGTCACATTAAAGGGACAGTTCACCTGACAATGAAACCTCTTCAAACATTTACTCGCCCGTGACATGAATTTTCAGCTTTGGGTGAACTGTCCCTTTAATGTTTGTTTGGGAAAGCAGACAGATTGTATTGATTTCTCGATCTGCGCAGCCGCATCTATGAGATTCTGCCTCAGCGTATCCAGCAGTGGCAGCAGAGCCCTTGTATAGCTGAAGAACAGGGCAAAAAACAGCTGGAGCGCATCCGCAGGGAGCAGCAGGCCGCCCGCATGCGTCTGGCCGAGATGGAACGGCGGTTTCATGAGCTGGAGGGCATCATCGCCAAAGCCAAGCAGCAGGTGGTGCAGCAGGACGAGGATGTGAGTGTTCATCTATAATTTTTCATAGATAGAGACAGATTTTTTTTTTAACTCTTTGCCTTCAGGCATGTTATTTGCACTTAGGATGTAATTAAGATGCTTCTGATAAAAAACAACACGTCGCTGAGATGATACAGGGGGATAATTGCAGCGCTGTCTGATGATCAGGATGTCTGCTGGTTCTTCCTGCAGGTTAATGAAACAGACAGTGAGGACACAGACCTTCAGATCTTCTGTGTGTCCTGCAGTCACCCAGTCAACCCCAAGGTGGCGCTAAGACACATGGAAAGATGTTACGCCAAGGTGAATACACGTTGTTTTTGAAATCCAGCGTTGAAGTTTAATATCAAACTTCATGCCATTTCAGACTCTGTTAATCACCTTTTTAATGAATTCGTTATATATTAACACTTGCTTTTATGTTTTAAACAGTATGAAAGCCAGACGTCCTTCGGTTCCATTTTTCCAACAAGAATAGAAGGGTGAGGGCCTGTTTTTTATTATCCAGTGCTGCACTTCTGTTTGAGTGTTTCTTTGTCATTTTTACTCCTAATGTCTATATTTATCATTAGGGCCACAAGGCTATTCTGTGATGTGTACAACCCACAGAGCAAAACATACTGCAAGAGACTTCAAGTCTTGTGCCCGGAGCATTCCAGAGACCCTAAGGTGAGTGACTGTAATTCTGTCTAAAATAACCATGTCATAAGAAATCTCTGTATAATATGTTACGCAGGAATGCATATATATGGAAATCTCTCGAGTAAATCTTGGCTCGTTTCCTCTTAGGTTCCTGCGGATGAGGTGTGCGGATGTCCGCTGGTACGCAACGTATTCGAGCCGACCGGAGAGTACTGCAGGGTCTCCAAACGCAAATGCAACAAGCATTACTGCTGGGAGAAGCTCAGGCGAGCAGAGGTGGACCTGGAGCGTGTCCGAGTGGTCAGTCACGTGTGAGTGTACTGGGATGTAGTTTAACAAAATAAATAAACATTAAAGTGCTTCTTTCTTTGTAACAGTGGTACAAGCTGGACGAGTTGTTTGAACAAGAGCGTAACGTGAGGACGGCCATGACCAACAGAGCAGGACTGCTCGCCCTGATGCTCCACCAAACCATACAGCATGACCCGCTGACCACTGACCTCCGCAGCAATAAAGACAGATGACCCATCTGAGCTCACTCAAAACCATTCGGTCTATATTTGTGTACTGTTCCCAGTTTGTGTTTGTCACTGTCCATATTAAACATGTTCTCCATGTTTTAAGAGTTGTCGTCAGTCTGCTTAATCATACGTGTGTCCAAGCAGTTAGTAATAGTATAATTGTTATTAAGTTTTATGTCTATACAGTTGTAGTTTTCTAGTTCCCTTTGGCAGCATTAATAACATTAATAACATTTTAATTAATAACATTAATATGATAACTACAGTACTAGATCAGTTAGTGAGCAATTCACAATAGATTTCCTCAAAGTTTTATAATTATTCTGTTTGTTTTTACGACAGACATCTTTGAAGGTTCATCTATTCTTAGTTTTTTTTTGGTCTAATTTTAGTCAGAATATTAATTAGGTTCTAATCCAAAATTATATGATTGTGGAGGCCCATCTGAGTTACAAAAAACAGTAACTTTAAAGCCAAAATTTCAGGTATTGACGTTATTGTTACTACAGTAAATATATAGTTTTAAACAATGTAGGATTCTTTTAAAGTCTCTTATCTATGGTTAACAGTTATATTTACTTAGTGGAAATTATAATTAGTTAATTAAAAAAACATGTTTAGGTCTTTCGGGATACATAAATCAATAGATCACTAAACAAATGCATGCAAATTGGTGACTTGCTAATATCAAAAAGAAACCCACGCAAGATGCTTTAGAACATCTTCAAATCATGCTTGCATTCAGTTCTGCCTTTTTAAAAACAATTTAGTTCTCATGTATTTGTTAAATGTGTTTATTGGCAAAGGAAAACAATATGAAAATAGGGAGCTTTATTTTCTAATGCATGGCCGTTGCGACGTGTTTCCGGGTTATGAGAGCACTTCCGGTCCCACTGCTGTGTCGGTTAATGTTTGCAAATGTGAGGCTTGTTTAGGGTTCTGCAGGTAGGTTTTCTTTACGGATGTCGACCTCCTGTTTATTGCGTTAAGTCTGACAGAGTCATTAAAGACAGACCACAAACCGTATAAATCTCTGTGACATTTTCATTTACAATCAATTCACCCTTGCTAATACTTTAGCCACCACGCTAAGTATTGACGCCAATGAATGTTGGAGTGTGTTTCAAAACTTGGTGAGCTTTGCTACCTAGACAGCATTTTGTGGGCTCAAAAGTCTTGGTGCAAACACGACTGTCTGGTCCCAGTAAGGAAAGTTTTCGATATTGCTGAGAGAGTATCCAGATAATTCATTCTTATTTACATGTACACGCGAGGAGAGTTTGACAGCAGCCCCAACAACAACTAGATGAAGTTAAGCTTTTAATAACGCCGCTTCCTGATGCACAGCACATAGATGCAGCTTCATTCATTCATTCTTGTTGCAGGAACAGGAGGCTTTGCAAACATGGAAACAGAAGATGCAGCAGCTGAAGTAGCTGCAGAACCACCAGCCGAATTAAAAGGAGAGAAAGAGTCCACATCAAGCATGGATATTCAGGACCAGGTGACGGAAAACAACGACGAGAAAGCTGCGACTGAGGGCGAGTCATGTGACTGGCTGGAGCCGCTGGAAGAAGACTGTGACGACGCTGATGCCGAGAGAACTGACCAGGACGGAGCGGGAGACGCAGAACTGGAAAGCCTAGCAGGAAGTGAATGTAGTGGGAAGAACGGAGGGGGCAGAGGCGGAGGGTATGTCAACAACCAGGAATTCTCACCTCACATTTGATGACAAGATTTTAACTTCTCTCTTGTTATGCATTGTTACTTTATTGGTTAAAGGGACAGTTCATCCAAAAGTGACTCATTTACTCACTCTCATGTCATTCCAAACCTGTATGACTCTCTTTCTTCTGTGGAACACACAAGAAGATATTTTGAGAAATGTTTCAGTGGTTTTGTGTTTATACAATTGAAGCCACTGTTGTTTGGTTACCAACATACTTCAAAATATCTTCTTTTGTGTTCCTCAGAAGTAAAGAAGGTTCATACAGGTTTGGAATGACATGAGGGTGAGTAAATAATGGAAGAATTTAAATTTTTGGGTGAACTCTCTCTGTAAGCTATAATGGGGGTGTATATATTTTACCAGAGGGCAGCGTAAGAGGAGAACAAACTTTGAAGCAAATGATGACTGGGAGGATTGTGCTATATTAGGCCAAGGATGGAAACGCAAAGAGGTTTTCCGTCGGTCGGGCACAAGTGAAGGGCGCAGTGACACGTACTATATGAGGTGACTTCAACACCGCTCAGTGAATTAAAACTGCCTGCATATATCTGTATCTGTTTACCATGGCTGTTGATTTTTTTAAACCTCTCTTTTTCTTGTCCATTGTTGATCATGTGTTTCTTTTCAGTCCAGCCGGTCAAAAACTAAGAAGCAGGGTTGAGCTTTTGAAATATGTAGACCAGTCCTTGGACCTCAGCAAGTTTGATTTCAAATCAGGAAAGCTCCTTAATGATGTGAAGCGAAGAAGAGTGAGGGTGAGGAGGAAATGTTTATCTCATGTGCCCGGTATTTTCCTCAAGGCTCATGACAAATTCCTTGACGTGTCCCTCTAAGACCCACATTCTGATCATTTCAACTGTTTAAAGAGGAGGAAACTGGGTGCTAACAGCTTATAGTTTGATGAATGAATTGGTAGTAGAAAGCTCAGCTATGCTTCCTTCCTTCCAGAGATCGAGTCCATATT
>JAZGTI010014310.1:0-14191 GCA_036877585.1 Botia kubotai
TTATAAGCCCTTCAGTAACTTCATGGAAAACCTCTAATTTCTTAAACCAAAAACACTCAATCCCATTCTTTTATGCTTTTTTATTCACAAACTCTAATTTCCAATTTTTCATTTAAACCTAAGTATCCCTGATTTACACTGTACCATGTATCATTACAAGATGTGAAATCTGCAACATATCTGCAGCCCTAACATATTGTGATGCATTTTGTATTGGGGTGGGTATTGGACAAAAACTCAATGTGGTTTTTGTGTGAAAAACAAAAATGTGGTTTTTGTGTGGAATGTTATTTTTGTTAAGTATAGTTTACATGTTAATGCACTAACTGAGTCTGTCATGTATGACTCACCGAAGCTAGACATCATTTGGTGAATGTGTCACATGGTAAAACTTTGTGTGCAGTCATTGGCCAGCTGGCTTACACTTGTAATAGGCTAGACATGACTAACTGATAAAGCTAAACAACTGCATTGGCCAAAGTGTTTAGCTGTATGCTAGAGGGGCTATACTAGAGCGGCAGTATTTTATGGGAAAGATCTGCTGTGAACAAGAGTAAAACAAAACCCTCAGGTCTATCCTACCCCACAAACACACAAATTCATCAAGAGACAGTGACCTTTAACCCCTTACCTTCTGCCACGCCCCAGGGATACTGCCGCCCTCTAACCCGCTTCCCGTTGACCTCGATGATGGTGTTACTGCCGACCACTGCCAGAGGCAAGCGATCCTGGGGAAAAACACAAAGAAACATGAAAATACACACGTGTATAAAACATGCAGATATATTCAAACAGAGGAAGAGAGAACACAGAATTAGGCAACTAAAATGACTTTAAATAGAAGTGTGTGTGAGTGTGAGTTAGTGGGTGGGGTGAGGGGTGAGTTAGGAAGCCAATATCTGAGTAGTCAATCAGTCTGTCAGTGTTTTGCCAATAGCTTTTAGATTATGTTACAAATGTGAACTGTAATTTGCTAATTGCCATTGCCAGTCATTGGAGGGAAGTGGTTGAAGAATTTGTTGTGGACAATGTGACAGGGCTTGAAAGGTCTCAAAAAGGTTTTAATACACTGCTCTAAACTAGGGTAAATATACAAATATTTCTTAGGACTAACTAGTTTACTTTCATTCACAACGCAATGACATCGCATTTCAATGACAGCACAATGTTGATTTTGAAAAATCAACATTCATTTATCGACTACAGCAGACTCACACACACACAAACCTTAATCTTCTTCACAAGTTTACTCTCCTCTTCATCGTCCGTCTCTGGAAACTCATAGATTTTGATCTTGTGCTCCTGGATCTCTCTCATAATCTGGTCAAGAAGACATGAAGAATAAGGAGTAAATATGGTGTTGACAGGTAGGAGAGAGTGTTACAGCAGTTTGGTATCTCCCAGCAGGCTCTATGGGCTCTCAATGTTAGTGACTGTAGCTTTCATGTGACATGGGGATCTGGTCTCAACGGAGCAACAAAAGCATGTGTGGAGAGATTTATGTGCTGTTATAATTTGTTGTTCTCACTGCAGGCCATGTTTGCACCAACATTCTGACACTGTTACATGTGGACCAATCACTTCAGCTGTTCTGGAGATGTTAAACTAGCCCACATGGTTTTAAACACTCTTAATACTTTCATGTTGGTGTGGCATGTGACACCCTTTGTCTTCACCTAGCGTGCTTCCTCTCAATACATGATTTTTAGATTCATAGGTATGCTTCTAAAGCACACAAGCTGTTCCTGGACACCCTGACTCTATTGTTTCCCCCCTTGCTGGACCCCTTACCTTTAAATATGTAGAAAGTTATGTGAGGTCCTACAGGACCTGTGGGCCGCTAGATTTAATCCCACCTTTCATTCCACTACCTACAGCCCGGATTTAAGAGTATTGTGTTTTGTGCTGTAACTTAGCAACATGTGCCAATGCTAAATTGGAATCGACCCTGAGTCAAGTTTCCTATGAGTTACTTATAAGTACTGACTTTTTGATGGTGCCTGTTTCTGAATGGCCTGTTTTTTGATGCTTTGTTTTTGCATCCATGTTTTAAAGCTACTACAGCCAATTTAAATCTAATGGTGGAAAGTGGTTAAGAAAAATAAAAAGGACACTATTAGGGGAAGAAATCTTGACTTACATTATAAGCATATCTGAGGAAAATACAAAGCTATGAAAGTGTAGAATTTGGCTCATTTAAGGAAACAGTGAGGCTGTCCAACATTAGCACATACGATCAGTCTCACCTGCTTCTTGAACTGTTGGCACTCCTCTGGAGTCAGTGTGTCTGCTTTAGCGATGAGTGGGATGATGTTCACTTTCTCATGTAACCGTTTCATGAACTCAATATCCAATGGTTTCAGTCTAAGAGACAGAGAATGTGAGGGTTTAATGTTTCAAACTAAACACTGAACACGAGTCCAAAAACAGCCCCACAGGTCTCCTCTCCAAACCACAGTAGTGAGGTATCACATTCACACTGCTGTTTGGCAGCCTGTTTGGCCCGTAGTAGAGACACGTGTTGCAGGAAGAGAAAAAAAATTCAGAAATTTGTCTGTGCACGTCCACTCGTTCAGTGTGAAGTTTAAGGTAATTTAGCCATCAAGCACACACACACATTGACCTTTATTACATCATTGAATTAGGTCCTCACACAAGGCTGCCAATTGCACTGATTTATAATCAACACCACACTGAACGAAAACCACTCTTGGTGTTGTAATTTGACTAATTAATCTTTTCCAAAAATCTTGAATAGCAAATAGTAAAAGCAATAACAAAACAGATGCTTGCCTAGAAGCTGCACTAACTTTACTTATGTTTTTCAGCCTTTCCTGTGTTCCTTCCTGAATAAGACATTCAAGAGCTGACAACAAGCCAGAGAAAGAGTAAATGACAGAGAGAGTGTTTCTGGCTTGGCACTCATAAACAGTTCTAAACCCGACGTGATGCACATGGCACAAAACACAAACTCTCTTTTTGGGCCAGGTTGTGTCTAGTTTAGACTGCTGCATAGCTCTTAGACGTAATTTACAACAATACCTAGAGTAATCTGAGGACAGCTTAGACTGAAACAGTTGATAATGCAATAAATCCTGACGTTTTTGGCACTAGTTTAGACCTCACAAAATACCTCTGAAAACCCCTCCACAGCAAAGCACACAAGTCTGGATTATAAATGGGGTATGTTTAATGCAGTTCCTACCCATGTCCAGAGGGGGCAATGAAGTAGAGGCAGCAGTGTACTCTGCTGTCGGGCATCTGGCGTCTGTTGACGCGTGACTCTGCGTTGAGGTAATCCTCAAACTTGCTGTCGATGTGATCGGTGACAGGCTGCCAGCTATAGAACACATAACCCACATGCAACTACATGCCTTGTGACACTTACATACATGACAGAACAAATATAAACAACTACTACTGGTCATTTATAAATGCTAACATGAGAACGCTACTGGTGAAAAGCAGTTCGTTTGCAAGTAAAATACACGCTTACCAGTTACTGTTATCCACTGCATCTCCGAACCCTGGTGTGTCCACGATGGTGAGTAGCAGCTGAACTCCACCCTCTTTTATCAGCACCTTGGACTGTTCCACCTGAGGATAGATCACAAGTCACATGACCATATGGCAAACAAAACAAAAACAAAACGGTATGCGATAGTGATTGATTTGCAATACGTATCTCAATTCAATAACTGCAGCATCCATCCATCAAGCTGCATTTCATTTGGTGAGCAGGCCATATTATATATAGCAGATAGACACAGGTTTTCCTTCAAACATAAAGTTAAAATTGGGACAGTTCAGAGGTTCCCATGTGCACATTACAGAGAGGCTTTACACTAGGGAAAGGGGGATTTCTCTGCTTCCGGTGTGAGGCAGGACCCTCTGTGGACCTTTTAGCATTCTACCAACTTCAGTGTAGAATCTATTTAGAATTTATCTAGCTTCTCTATTTATAGGAAAAGCTTGAGGTATCACATTTAAACAGAGAAAAAATGCTTTTGTGTAAACATCTAAAACAAGCTGGAGCTTAGGCCTTCCATTTAAACTGCATCGTTGTATAGCCGTGGTCTCTGACTGTGGTTTCTGGGTTTGGGTTGTTCAGTGCTGCAGTTTACGATTTCCTCCTAAACAACCCTCAGCGTTCCACAGCTCAGATCGACACAACTAAACCCAGTGAAAGACATTTATTTTGTGAAGCACACACCCCAGAAAAAGAAACTTGGCCAGTGTCTTCTTCCAAACAGCTGTCATGGAGAATCTTCGCTCAGCCTGAACTATAGCTGTTTTTAGAGCAACATTTTTAGTAATCAGTTTAGACTGCATGCTGGTTTAAAACGGTGACTTAATCCTTGAGTGGCAAACAGACTGATGTTTTCATTTGTGTCTGTTTCAATCTGTATGACTGTGAAAGGCACATTTTGAGGAGGATGTGAATGAGACTTTAGAGCTGCAGGAGGAAGATCTGCAGTAAATAACTTAATTTCTTCTGCTTTTCTACTCTTGCACTTTTTGAACTGCACAGTATAAAACACCCTTTAATTAGATTGAAATCAACAGAACACAACAGTACATACAACGGACAAAATATCTCCCGAGTTCTACTGTATAGAATATAAACACAGCATGTCCTGAAGGAGGTAAATGTTAGAATTTTTATTGATGGGTGAATGATTCTATCAAAGTATCTTACCACTAAATGCAGCTTTCTGTCTCAGACATCATAAGAGTAACCCAAGAAAGTAAGCGTAACTTGAGACCACATCCACATGAGGTGTTGCTTTCAAAACCATTAGCACTAGCCGGAAGAGGTCACGGCATGCCACAGGGATGTTTTGGAAACATGAATGAGACAATGTGTGGAGGAATACATGCAGCAAACCACAGATCTGTCAATAAGCAAATTACCAACTCTAAATACACAGGGAGAAGTGGAAAAACATGAATTTGGAGCCACAAGGAGAAACCACTGTGGGCTCTGGAATGCAAACAGAATTCTTCTAGGTAAGCGTGACGATGCCTGCTGCCTCACACCTGTTGCTGGGCGTGTGCAAGATTTTTCAGGGTGTTTTATTGTCTCTCTTAAGCAGGTGACCCCAGATCCATCACACTGCACCAATCTGGTGAGCATTCCACTCAGGTTACCCTGTGACCCCTGGTCATTTACCCTCATATACATAATTTTGCTGACCTCTGACCTTTAATATTACCTACTGGTAAAAGTGCACACACCCACATATCAGAACTGTTCACACAGCATGAAAATTACAATTTTGCAACACGTGTGTAAATTAAAGGTTTAACATAAATATATAAATGCCAGACTGATTAATCAATCAGGCCGATTTATCAGGCAAGTGGATTTATTTGGCTTATGTATGGCTAGGACAGATTAACTGCCTGATTTCTAGCATTAAGAGATATTTACCACAACAAATAAATTAATTCATCTGGCATTTGCACAATTGTTACTTTCCCTTATACCAGTTCCCGGATCTATGAAGAATCTTTAAATAAGAAATAATTATACAATTGTTGTGTACAGAGAACAGAATTCTTAGCTAAATTTGAGTTAACATTATGAAAAGATTTATTTTTGCAATCTTTATTGGCTGTGAAAGGTACTATGGTACTATGTGTTTACTCATTTTTGTTATTTATTATATCAGCGTTATAGCGGCTATCAACCAGGATGTTCTTTAGAAATTGTTTTTGGTATAGACTATTGAAAAAAAACAAGTTTTATATATATATATATATATATATATGTGTGTGTGTGTGTGTGTGTGTNTTTTATATATATATATATATATATATATATATATATGTGTGTGTGTGTGTGTGTGTGTGCGTGTGTGTGCATATATATATATATATATCATTGCCAATGAGCCACTGAAAAATCCCTGTGGACCGAGCAGTTATCCAACTGTAATGTTGTGTGAGGCAAAGGCTGGACCTGGACATAAGTCCTAAAATGTTTCCGTAGCGTCTCAGGGAATAATTCAGAGTGCTGACAAGGCATTAAAGGAGCACCCACAGAGGTACACCGCAGAACGTTTGAGGTGAGGGTTTGAATTGGCACATTTAAACACAGAAGCTTTTACTGGCCAGTGCAAAGACAGACAGCACTTTAAATATG
The DNA here is from genome assembly GCA_036877585.1 of Botia kubotai. Taxonomy (NCBI): domain Eukaryota; kingdom Metazoa; phylum Chordata; class Actinopteri; order Cypriniformes; family Botiidae; genus Botia; species Botia kubotai. Next base: position 6,149 of record JAZGTI010014310.1, read on the forward strand.
ATTTGCTGCCCACCACCTGCCTAAAAAATGGCCCAAACTGGACACCTTTCCCCAGAAACAAACCCAGAAACCCTTCGGTAACTTCCTCTGTCTGTACAGCAGACCACAGCATTCCACTCCATTTCACCACAACCTGAACTCACAACACACATTATTCAATTCAAAATAACTTAAATATCCACAATAACCACAATAGTTAAAGATCTGACGGACAAAATTTTTGCTGTTGCATTTCAACCAAGGCAAATAAATACTAGTAGCGGAAGGCTGCAGCTTCTCTTCGTAATATTGGTTGTCAGGCATGAGGTAGAAAAAAACAAAAGTTTACAGATGTTACAGTCACCCTCACAGAGGACAGACTGATGCATATATGCATACAAAATTACTAGAGCTGAGAATCTTAGCATTATATCCAGCAGATAGTTCTTTGTCTATGTGCTACAGGATAAACTGCCCTGTTTTCACTGCCAGTTTCCCTGGGCACTAGGTAAACGTCAAAGCAGAAGCTGTGGTCCTGAATTCAGTTCAAAATAGGCCCGCGTATCATTCTGAAAAGGGTTCATTTCCCTGAGAATGCCGTGATTCTGCTCATGCAATTTGCCAGTACATGACTCATTTCAGGGGCCTTGGTATTTTGGCTGAAGCAATGACCGCTTATGCACTAAGGCAGAATGAATAAACCCCTTTTCTATGTGAATAAGGCACTAGATTCACAAACGTTAGTTTCTTGAACACAACATTTTGTTATTACCTCCAAGTGAACGCAAGTGGGCAAGCTATATTTTTATTTATGTTAGTGTGCATTTTCTATTTATGACAGCAGCACTAAAAAACAGAAGACGACTCAGAAGCACAGTGTAGTCAAGAACGCATTTACGAATACCAGAGGTCTGATCAGAGACCCGAGTGGGTGCGGAACAAAAATGTTTTGACAAGTGCGTTGAACACAGGTCAGGTCTGAGTGTTCTCGGGTCTAGGGCAATTTAAAATGTGTTTTTGCTGTAAGGGCCCGAGATGACCCAAACTGACCCATACGTAGACAGCGTTTCATGAGTGTGCATATAAAGTGATAATAAAGTTAATAAATGGAAAATAAACTAAGCAGAGAGCCAAATCAGTGGCCAGGCCACCAGGATTTCTCTGTGCTCCTGATGGTCAGTCTGAGCCTGACTGGTGCATACAGGGCTGCAGCCTGCACACACATTTACATTTTGGTCCAGTCTGCTTAAAAAAAAAATCAGTGAGATTGGGTTGGACTTGGGTTTAATTTTTCAGGTCTGCCTTACATTGGTTTTTCTTGGGTTCAGGCAGGAATTCACTCGGAACAATATGGGTCAGGTACAGATTTTTGGACCTGAGAAGACCTCTAGTCAAGAGCACTGTCATTTTAAAGAGCTAATATAGGCGTCTGGGCAGCAGTGTTGGATCACAGTCAAAGTACATTCCCAGTAAAGTATGCCAGACTGAAGCAGCAACCAAGCATGCAGAACCTGCAAGAGGAACTGTGCCATGCAAATTGCATTCATATTATGTCTAAGTTCACTGCATTACTGGATTGGTGTAATTGCTTTAGCGAATCAGATGCAAAAATGTCATCAGTGTAGGCACACACTTGTAGGACATCATACTTCTGCTACCAGCAGGATGGGTTCTGATGAGACTAAGTGTTGATGATACAGACCTTGAGATATAAGATATGGATCCTGCATGATTTGGAACAGTAGAAACAAGCATGCAGTGACATGTAAATGATGAAGCACTGCTGTTATCCAGCTATGCTGAGAAACCAGAAGAACAGACTCCAGCCCTCTGATTCCTCCACACACAGATATGTGAAGACACAAGCTTCAGGCAACAAATATAAAAAACATTTGTCGATGTGAGGCTGTGAGATGCTTAGAGGCATAACCTGTGGTGCTGTGAAAGCTTTTAGACATGAGCTGCCGTTTGGTTTAAATAAGGACTGTTTTACAGGACTGTTCATTCACCTTGGCATGTTCATTCACCTTGGTGTTTAAGAAAAAGGAAAGAGAGAATGAAGACAAATAATTATATGGGGGCAATATTTAGCGTGCCATGTCATAACCTGCCTTTGCCATAAAACCGCAATACTAGCACAGTCAATGGAACTTCCTCATAACACTTCCTGTGTATGATTTTTATCACACCCCTGAAAGCTGCCTGTTTGTAGACCCACAAGTCTGAAACCCTTTAGTAAGCAGCTGGAGTCACACTCTCTGATGTGAGCTTGAAAATGGTACTTTCACATAGCAAGGTTTTAGACGTTAAGAAATATTAAATTCAAGCTTAAAGAGACAGTTTACCCCAAAATATGAGTGGATAGTCCATTATTGGACTAAAGGCTTAACCTTGAGAGAACAGGTAGAATATTTATGTTGGACTGGTGTAGCGCGATAGATGACAACAACTTCTAATCCAAGACAACTGTTGTTTCAGGGCAGTTGCTAGGACAATAAAAGCAAGAAGCACGTCTGATAATTAAACCACACCAGTTTCATCAATACACAACACAAACATTTCTTGGTAAATTTCAACCTGCATTACAAGAGCCTTAAATTCCAGCCTTGACTAGACTAGACCCTGGAGTGGGAACCCAAACCAACTTATGATCCAGTGGCTTTAATTGGCCTTTATTACTATCTCAGAGGGTACCAACAGAGAGCACTGCACTGCACTTCAGCCACAAACAGCATATGGGCTGTTATGATAAAAGAAAATATTAAAATCTAGTGGTGTAATATTATTTCCCATATGTATCTTGGTCAGCAAAAAAAAATTAAAAATTATTTTTGAGAAAACAGTACAGATGAATCATTCACAATAAGACCAAAAACATTTATTACAGAAGTTAATTTATTACAGTTCTGATGATCAAGTGCTCGGCACACGGGCACACTGCTGGAATCTCACACAACAACCCGCAGGACAGTGCCAAGATCAAAGGTCTGAGTATAAACAAATGTTAAAAGCAGAGAGAGAGAGACAGTACTGAGATCAATGCTTCTGTATTCTCCACTGAAGCAGAGCAGATAATAAAGACTCATGACAAGATGATGACATTGGCCTTTAGCGTCACTGAGTCTGGCCACCAAGTTGCACTTTTTGCAGGTATTTAAGCTTTATGTAATTAATCCAAGGTTAAACATAACCCCGTGTGTAAACTACAAATTTAGAAACCCCTGACCAGGAGCAATACAATCAGCCACAAATGGTGAAATAAAATTATATACAGAGTTGGTTAAAACTAACTAGTAAACTAGTAAAACTAACTAACTAGTTATTAAGCCCCTAGTGTAAACTTGGGTCCCAATTTAAGTAAGGCTGTAAGAATGGCTGGTGCAACCCTGGAATCCAAAATCACAGAGGGAATAAATACTGCGGTTGGTTCACATGTCTGCAGGTATGAAGCTGCTCTGCCAAATCCTCAGCTATCAACACACTCATATCACACCATTGTGTGTGTACACACACACACACAAAATGCAGCAAATCTCACATAGCTTTGCAACCAGGGTATATCAAACGTATACAGTATCCTCAAAGTATTTGAACACATAACCCAATCCAGATATATGTATGTCTTTCCATTAGATAAACAAAACATTTTAAAAGTGTCATATGTAAACAAATTATATCAGAGCTTTCTGTAGAACTAACTACATTAAACGATTTAAATGTTGCTATTTATTTTAACTATCTGGTGTAAGGGGTGTAATGATATTCAAAACCAAAGAACCTTGATACACCACCCACAGTACGTACCGCGGTACTCTCATAGGCCCCTCCCCAGACCTGACTCATTATTGAGGTTGACCCTTACCTTGTCACAAAAAGTTTTCTTCCTTGATCAAATAGTAATTAGTACACTAATTAGTACACTAATAACAGCTGTATTTTCTTTCTTACAAGTTTTGCGTTAATAATCCAAGAAATCCCTTGAACATTTACAAACTTGTGAATTAAACCACACAGATCAACAAATAAAAACCTTTTTCTTTCAGTCTGTAATTTTATAATCAGTGGTTTCTGTCTCTCTCTCTCTCTCTCTCTCTGTGTGCACATGTGCTGCCATCTGCGTGTAAAGAAGCATGTTCTTGGTTATTTATGAACACAGATCACTATGTAAAGCTGCCAATAGTTGTAAAGTTGTCTGCACTAAGCGAGACAAAAAGATAAGTTGCTTTTAAAATCAATGAAGTGCAGCACTTTATTAACTAACTAATCTAACTTAATTAACCTCATTCATTAACCCCATACCGCAACACTTTTCATAAGACTTCATGATCACCACCTTATAGCTCATTTTTTACATTTATGCATATATTCATACTTCATACATACTGTCTGTCTTTAATATGCTGTATATATATGATATATCTCAGATTAAATGACAATTTACAAACAAGGTTCTCTCTATCAGCACAACAAACAGAACTGAACCAGTACTGAACTTAACTGTGGCTCCAAAAATGTGATATGAACTTAGCAGTATTGACATACCGCTTTACTTTTAATACAGGCTGACAAATTGTTGTACTGACAGATTAAAAGACACATACCCACAACAGCTTAAGCCTGCCATATTGTATTCAGATAATGTCAAATCACACACATCCTTGTAAGAGGGCTGCCAACACTTTAAATGACTCGCATAAACAACATAATTAGTGGCAATGATCACTCCTGAATGAGCACGCACACACAGGTCGGGATACTGGTGCCAGACCACTAAGTGGGTGGTTGGCGTGTGCCAATTTCTATATCAAACACACACAAACTCCAACGCTGTCCATGCACAGTCCCACTCTGACAACTCCCACACATAATTCTTTGCTTTTCAGTTTTACAAGCGCCACAAATGCAATCTGACACATCAGTGATGAATCTCTCTCCTCCTCCTCCTCAATCACAATTCACATTACAAAAAATTTCTGACTCACTACCCAGAAGTCTCTGAGACAACCAGACACAAGTGCATTGTTATTGTGCAGGATAGAACAGAGACCAGATAGGATCTGTTGAATCGGACAGCAGAGACTTTATGGGATTTTTATCAGAGCATGGACATCACATTCCATTATTCAATCATATCATTTTAGGACGAATCTGAAAGTACTTCCATTGGCTGATAAGAGGAAACAAAAAAACTTTAGAAATGGAAAATTTGAACCAAAAAAAGCAGCCAATAAGAGCATAGGATACAGGGGAACTTCAAAGCTCTTTAAAAAAATTCCACAAAAAACTGGGTGATAAAATGCCAAGAAAACATTTTCATCAATTCTAGGCGAAGGGTGAAATATATATATTACAATATAACCTAGTTAAATTTATTTTAAAATTCATTAAATTAATTTTAATAATTCCCACTGTTATATTTGTCTTGTTTCATAGCTTTGATGAGTTTATTCTAAAATGTGAAACAAATTAATAATGAATGAGTGTTTCCAAACTTTTTACCGGTACTGTACATGCATGCATAAGTACACTAATGTTCAATTGAACAGATGTACATTGAACAGATGTACTGCACACTGTATCAAGAGAACCCTACACAGGACATGCAGCTTGTGTGACAGCCCACCACTACAACCATTACTTTATGGTAGTGGACAAACAACATGCCATAAAAGCCTGAGGAGGGATGCTGGGCCACACCTGACAGTGACTGACAGCACCAGTCAATCCAGAAAGACGTTTGGCATTCAACAGCAGGCCTCTCTTTAGAAAACTGAGCCCAACTGGTCTTCAAAGTAATTGTGTGTTTTCAGTCCAATACTGGAATCCTGCTGACTTGGCAAGAAATTCATATGAAGCATATGTGAACCAGCCGTGCATTAACAGCAAGGAAAGAATCCATATGTGAAGCTGATCTTACCTGAACAGTTTTCTTGATTCTGTGAGAAGGTCCAGGATACTCTGGAGAATACAAGTCTGTCAGAAACAGGGAGTTGATGAGCGTTGACTTTCCCAAACCTGATTCCCCTGCAGGACAGAGATGGAGAGATTACATCAGAAGACTTCACAACTTGCATAACTTCAGTTCTGTCGCTGATTTAAGATTAGGTCCACAGGGGATTTGCAGAATTCCTTCCACACATTCCCCCATACCTTGCATGTTTATTTATTAAAAAATATTTTAGCTAACGAATACTGCTGTGAAAAGGTTGAATACTCTGTGCTGTTTGACATGATTTATCATGCTTAATTTATTCCAAACAATTTTACAGGCTGTCCCCAAAAACTACACAGATTATGTCTGAATCTGTATTAATTCTTTATCTACAGAATTCTTTAATATTCTTTAATATTTACAGAATATTTAATATTCTGGCTAATTTGACAGTTTTCAGATTTTAACACTATTTTAACATGTTTTTGCTGATTTCTAACCATTTAGCAGTTACCAAACCATTTTTATGCCCCGAAATATTTAAGCTTTTTTAACTTTTCCATAACAAAAAAACAGTCTGGAGGAGTGGCATAATGCAAACAGCTTTGATGAACTTATATGGGGTCACTCTGTGCCTGTGTGTCTGGGAATTGTACACTGTATCTGAACTTTGTGGAATTCCATGAGTCACTGGAGAATACAACTATTTAGCTGGACAGATAGAGAAATCTAAACAGTCTGAAATCTAGACTTAATATGATTAGGTATAGTTCAAGAGGAGAACCAGTAAGAGTGAACAATGATATCTAAAGACCAGAATTTCACAGTTTTTGGTTATGCTCTTTTCACTCTAGTCAGCAATCAACCACCTAGCAACCAACCAGAACACCCTGGCAACCACACAGCAATGCCCTGGAAACCACCCACAACTCCCTAGCAACATGTTTTGCACAGGCAAGCACCACTTCCTCACAAAATTAAAAAAAGGCTTAATCTACTAGAATGCATTTTTAAAACCTAACGCTGTTGTTGTCATTTAATTTCCACACACTTCCAGAGCTCCCCCACAATGCAAGTCTCCGCCAACTATCCCCAACCAAATATTTTTCCCACTAAACAATTTCTCCAAGCGTCCGAGAGCGATCCATCAACTGGATGCATGGCAACGTGGTTCCTGTAAGCCCTGAAACAAAGACGACAGTGTGAGGGAAGCTAGCAGCATGCTGGCACATAGCAAAGCTGGGTTGTTCTCTTGACCTTTAACAAGTGCCCAACCCAATGCCACTTACACAGTCAGTTAAAAAAAAAAAAAAACTTTCACTTGCCACTAAAAGCTGGGAAGGAACCTTTGAACAAAGACGACTCTTTCAGATCTAAATATTTATAATAAGGGCAGATCATCGCTGACCTCACCATCACAACAGAAACATCTTCCACTCAAAGCCTGAAGAGATACAAGACCAATTGCTTTCTTTGAGCTGAATGAGAGGAAACAGGATTTACTTGTGATCTTTGAGAACAGGCCTGGGGTCTTGTGAAAACACAGACTGAAATATAGTCTTCCCTAAATGTCATTCTGAATTAGGGGAAGAATAAAAGCAAACAGCGAGTGGAGGAGCGGGTTGCACATCTGCTGCGTTACCGTGAAAACGACCATGTTGGTCAAGTTACTGCTATAAAAATACATGGTCCTAAATACAGGTCTACCAAAAGAGAATGAATTTTACAGCTAGATAAAATGCAGTTTTTACAACATTGTAACTGGCAGCTGTCCGAGGGCTAACTTAGTCTAAATTAAAAAATAGGTTAGTTCACAAATGCCATTGTTTTATTCACCCTTATGTTGTTCCAAACCCGTCTAACTTTCATGAAACAACAATGGGGTTCACACAATGTTTGTGCACCTGTTTTAAAAACAAAGTGAATAGAGATGGATGCTCGTCACTAATGTTAAACCTGCCTTAAATATGCACAAACTCAGAATGATAATTAAGAGTTTGGGGAAAGGAAAGCTTTTTAGCTAATATAAACATTGATCTGTTCTTCACACAAAGCTATCACATGACTGAAAATGAAATATAGAGCATGTCAGGAGTCATATGGAGTATCATGACTCTGTGTTGCTTTTTTTT
>JAZGTI010014311.1:0-14191 GCA_036877585.1 Botia kubotai
TGAGATGGTATGAACAAACAATGTACTTTAAACAATAAACCTGCTCTATGGTGACATAGAGTCCAACTCTGCTGGTGATATAGATGAAACCTTGCAGTTTTTCTTAAACACTTACAATTCTCCTGTTTACATTTCTACGAACGCGCTTGCAGTTCCTTTTCCCCATGCTCGGCTATTGTCCTTAAATTGTTGTTTAAACTTGTTTTCATACAAGCAAAACAATCTCCTGCCTGAAAAAATACTTTAAGAAACGGTAACAGGCTTTGAATGAATAATTGTACATGAATAATTCATATAAATCGCTGCCCTGAACGCATCTAAATAATGAATGTATAAATTGTTGTATGAATAAGGAGTAAAACTGGCCCATATGAGGTCTCATGCAGAGAGGCAAATGGAGGGTTAAACCCATAAAAACCTTGAAAATGTGCCTAATTCTCCAGCTCCTCTCCACACCTCTCACTTAGCCATAAAAATAACATAAGAAGAAAGCAGCCCGCGTGCATATCATTCATTAGCTACAAATCCTTAAAAAATCCCCTCTCTAATAGTCTCCTAAATCCCAAGGCTTTCCGTGCAATGGTGCGGTAAAATAAAGAACAGTCAAAGAAACCAGCTCCCAAAAGTGCTTGTTAGGGGCCAACTTATTACTGCAGCGAATAATCTTAAAATAAATAAATATATGCAACAAACATTTATAGATCTAAGTATTATCAGAGGAGTTGCGGGTTTTTGCCGCCGAGTTTCTGGTGTCTGTTTGATATCAGCCTTTGTTTTTTCAGCCTTTGATCTTTAACGGCAAACCTATCCTTTGCTTCACCTGATCTCAGCGCACGAGTTTCCTCCCACTTACTTTTCCATTAAGCATTTGATTGCCTCTGTGGCTGGGAAGCCCATGAGCAGGGCCTGATTCACAGTCTGTCTGCGAGGCCTTCAGCCTACAGAACTTACCAGGCATAAATATACAGGGAAAATACATGCAAAAGGCAAGCAAACTAGACAAATACAAGGGTTATGAGGGTCAGCAGTGTGACCCTCTGTCTGACTGATTGTGCTTTTACACAATCTATCACATTCACTACTGTAGCGTAATTACTCTACTCTAGTGAGTCCTCACTGTTTTGGATTGAGGTCTACACATTGGAAGATTTAATTGCTCACAGGTTGTTCTGTCGAAGATCTCAGTTATGTCTTGTTTAACTTTTAATTCTGATGTTTCACCTACATTAATTAGGAGTGAGAAGTAGACAAACAGTAAGAGTGAACAGCTATGAAAATTAATGTATAGCACAGACATTGATTAGAAATATTTCTATTTCTAGACTATTACAAAGATCTCTTTTGTGATTTTTTTCCTATCTGCTTGTTAAGTCATGATGTAAAGAATTCCACTTCCTGGTCCAAGCCTTCACTCTTTCAAATCAGATTAAACTCGGATCTCAACAGCCGGTTGTAAGCAATATGTATTCACATCACATATTTAAGCTAAGCTTTAATAAACTCACAGTGTACACTATCATCTCACACTTCACAGCATTTTTATACACCAATATTTAATGATTCATAAAAAAGATTCATTGTCTGGCCATCTGGGATTTCGGTATGGAGGTAAAGGTTAGGATCGTGATTTATAGCACATTGTGTGTGTAGATTAGTGTTGTTTGTTGTTTTCTAATGGAATCTGATAGCGTTCGGATAGGGCGGATGGGTAGTGCAAAAACATGGTGATAAAAAAATATATTTTTTTTTTTTGAAAAAAATAGACCGAGAAATCTGGTGGAAAAGACATCTGCAATCACATACATCTGTAGAGGCTTTAGATCAAAGAGGAGACTTAGGTAAGGTCCAAACCTGCCTCAGTCACGCAGCTTTCAAAGTCTTGGACGCCTTCCTCAATATTCCCAGTATACACCCATACACTCTCCACAATTTTATACACACACACACACACACACAGAAGGCCCCACTGTGGACTGCTCCGTTCTGTTTCATCCCTACATCAAAAGGGGCCATGGGGCTGCAGCAGTGGGCTCAGACAGAGACCCCAGGACTGGAACATCTGCAGCGAGGCCAGCTATCACAGGAGGGACATGCACGGAGCAGATGTCACCAGGCAGCCTAACAGCAGGCAAGGCAGGGGAGCAGAAGCAGCACCCCCTGACATGTCACTTACAGACCTCAACACACACACCCTGCTCCCCCACACAATACACAGACAATATGGCAGCTGGAGCGCCTGCAAAACACTCACTTGACTTTTATAATTAGATCTTAATTAGATGTCTGCTAATCACTTAACCACTGACTCTGTGCTTTCATTTTCTTTTATATAGAATAGAATAGAATATTATGTTTATCTTAGAAAATTATTAAGCTATTAACACCATCTTAAAATAGAGCCAGTGGTTTGCTGATAAATGGAAAATTAATTTTAATTTAAAAATTGAAGTGTACATTTCTGATTTTAAATGGGTTATTTTATCCAAACATGAAAATTCTTCCATCATTTACTCAATCTTATGCCACTCCAACCCTGCATGACTTTTGCTTCTGAGGAATACAAAATAAAACATTTTGAAATATGTTGGTGACCACACGACAGTGACACCCATTGACTTCCATTATATGGACACAAAACCACTGAGACATTTCTCAAAATATTGTGTTTCACAAAAGAGAAAAGTCATATAGGTTTGTATTGACGTGAGGGTGAGTAAAAAGATTTATCATTTTTGTTTGAAGTGTCCCTTTATTTTTAACAAGTATGATTTAAATAACAATTTAATAATACATTTTTAAACAGACATGAAATGGATTACATCACCTTTAACGAAATCTTCAACCACTGTTAAACGTGATCGTATCACATTTCTGCCAAAAATAACATTTCAGACTAACAACTCCCCTAAAAACTTTCAATATCATTTCATTTGCAGGCTCTTCCTCAGATTCCTGCTTTCTCTATGAAAACAGTATTACAGACACTATGCAAATTCAAACAGCATAACTTTATTTGGAAGCCTCATTAGGAATCTGGATGACTGAGACACGCGCCCCGTGATCTTTCTCTCTTTCTTCCCTTCCTCCTTTTTTCCTATTTACTTTAGGGTCCACGTTTTTTTCCGTACTGAAAGGCACTCATTAAATTGGTATTTTACTTTAAATCACTATTCATCGCCTCTGCTTCCAGTCGTCATTTTCCGAGTCTAAAGTTTTACAAACAGCGGCCTCGTGAGAGCAAGCGAGAGAGAAAGAATTAAGACAGCTTGAGGAGCGGTGACAGGCAGAGATGAACTAGATGACCTAGATTAGGCGTGATTAACATTCGACGTTGCTTAATTTGGAAAAACAGGTAGACGAGCGCGTGCGCGCAGCCATCGGTGGCAGGGCAATTAAGCTTAGCTGTCTAGGTCCCGGTGCTAATGTGATGTGTCAATCATTTCCTTCTCTGGCCCATTTAAGCGCGTGCGAAGCAGGAGACCGCGAGATGAAGGCTCCTCGCGGCGAGCCACGGATGCTTTGTCAGGTGTCTGAATCTACAGAGGAAGCTCAATCCTCTGCTCATACGCAGATCAATCAAGAAGGAAAATAATTAAATAACCTGATAAATACTCCCGGACAGATTGCCTGAAGGGATAAACATCCATTACTAGATTAAAAGGAGTCGCTAATCACAGACTGCTGAGATTAAAAGGTGAAAGTTAAAGGATGGCAAACGAGAAAGTTTAGCGATGGGATTCTTGGCTAAGTAAAGCCAATTTGTTGAGTTTACGGAGGAATAAAACGCGACGCTCTTTGGAGTGGAATGATTTACATATTTTACCGTGCGGTAGCCCGGGAGAAACTGACACTTCAGACAAATGCGCGATCAGGGAGATCGTGATTGATTGTGTGATTTGATGGGGAGATGAAAGGGGGAATCAAAAAGGGTGTGAGATCTAAGGAGGTGTTTGAATGGACACCTCAGTGGTGAAGCTCTTAAGTGGCATTAGAACTGAGATCACATGCATACGGCAGCCGGTGAGGGGCTGCTGATGAAAGCTTTTCACAAAGAACTCTCACCAGCAGCCAGTGGAAGTCTTACATTCCCTCACACCTCTCCCAGCATCCCTCATGGAAGGCAGAGAAACACACGCCTAATTACTTATCATAGAGGGTTGAGTGTAAATAAAAAACAAACAAACAAACAAACAATACATTATTTGGGTATATGCTGTTATTATCATGCTTGTTAAAAGAAACATTGTACGCAGTCCCAAACATAAGGGTTGCATTCATTGTTTTTGAAACACTGATATTCATTTCAGAACAGAAAATATGTATCTTGTAGAGAACATTGAATGTTAGATTTCTAAAAAACAAATAAAAAAGACTTACCCGCCTAAGACAGTCAATTTTTGATAGCCGTTGCTGAATCAACTGGATCCAAAGGTCTTTGGGGACCTCCTAATCAGACCAGTATTACAATTAATAATATAATTAATAATCGGAGAATCAAATCATGTTATTACTAAGATATAAAATAGGTTAATTATCTTAATAATTTGCATTGCTTTGTCAATTTTCAAATCAGACAGTTATGATACGCAAAAGAAAAGACATAATATAAGGAGAGTTAAACAGGAGAGTTAACATCTGTCATATCTGACAGTGTTTACAAACATGACCATAGCATGTAAAATCCCACACAAAACATACTTGCAATATATTGGTTCACTAATGAACAACCGCCCACGAAAACAATGCAATTATTATTAAACAAATACATTCAAATATGCTTATGAATCTTTCATTATTTATGACATCCTCCACTGCTTTAATCTCACTCTCCTTTGTGAATTTTGCAAAAATGATAATAATTGGAATCTTTTGGATCATTCTATTTTAAACTCAAGGCCATAGAGAGTTTAAGTGAGAGGATAATTAGAATAATTAAACCATTGGGAGGGACTTTTCCTAAGCAGATCTCTCTCTTTTCTTCTTCTAATGTTATTTAACTCTCCTGTTTTACTGAATAACTAGCTTGCATCGCATTTGCATGATCAGACTTCAGATAAAATCAGCTGAACGTCTTGTACATCAATCCCACAGAGACGGCGATTACAGACATCCGCAGATATGCGCAAAAACAATAATTATTTTCTAACCTGTACATCTGAAATGAATGGCATGCTAAAGGCATTCCAGAATACTCATTTCTTAAGATAAATTGCAATTAAGTACTAACATATTGTACACACACACAGTCTAATTCAGAAGAGTGTGATAAAAATCTAAAGTATGCCTCAGAAAATGACATCTGTTTTCAATACATGAAGTGGCAGAAACAGAGAAAAAGAGACTGCACCTGTTTTTTCTCTTGGTACTGCTGTGCAGCGCAGGTCAGGTCAGTGTTGTCTTTTAAGATACTGCCAAAAGTTATGTGAATAGCCTGTGTATGCTCACACAACTTTTTAGCCTGCAGCAAGACAAAAGAGGACAATCTGAAACAGCATATAAAATGTGTAAACACTGACAGAAACACAGAGACAAAATACTCTGAGGATTTACTGAAGTGCATCTTGTGTTACAGAACATCGCACAGTAACACTGTACAGATGACTGAAGAGGCATCAGACGGTGTATGACTAATTGTCATTAAAATAGCCATTACAAATATATTTCAAGTTTGACGAAACTCACAAATGCTCCAATCAAGCACATATTTGCAAAAACAGAAGAAACAAACACAGCGGAGAACGAGGGTAACTCTCACACTTCAGTGAATATTTATCAGGGCAGGTTCAGTTCTTGTTCATTTCTGTATGCCTTGGCTAAAAAATAGCTATTTAATAATAACAACTATTTATTAAGCGCACATTCACCTTGGGTGACAACATGCCCCATGGAATAAATGTAAGCGGTAAACCTTGCATTAATTATTCTAGAACAATGTTTTAGAGAATTTTCAAAAGCAAAGCAATTATTGAACACAAAACAATTTATAAAATGAAACATACAAACAATTAACCATTGTTTTAGCCAACATATAATATAATTCACAATTAAAAATGTTTAAAAATTAAATAATTATTAAAAAGACGTGACAACACATAAAACACATGGAAGAACCTGCCCCAACCTGACATTATAAAACCCTTGTTCTAAGAACACAATTTTTCTGTTAAAAATTGAACTTTATAACTAATTTGACTCTTGCCTAAATGTTTTATTGTGTTCACTTGTTTACACAACAAGAGCTATTACACAAATATAATTATACTCTCAAGTATTTTGAAAGTATTTCATTATCATTAATATTTTTAAAGCAACCAACAAACAAACCCATGGCCAGATAAAGAACACATTTGTGTCATTAGAATATTGAACCACAGCTTTGTCATTACAGATCCTCCCCAATTAACCCAATTAACAATTAACTCAAGTCTCCCCTGTGCAGAATTATCACAACATGAGTAATGTAGTGGACAGTATTAAACAGTGGTGTCTCTTTCTAATATCAGTGCTATGTATCACATTAGAAGGCATAACAGAAACAGACAAACTACATCCGTTTAATTTAATCGCAGAAATTATGAAAAGCACAAATGATCTATTTAATATTGATGCAATAAATATAAGGCACTTACAATGGTTCTTTTTCCAGATGCTGGAGGACCTAGCAACATGATTCTTGGCACTGGAACACATATACTTGTTACAATAAAAGAGCTGCCCAATATCCATCATTCATGCAAGATGACAGTTAATTTAATTAAACTTTTTCTGGGTGATATGAAAAGGCTGGTAGTGAATGAAGACTGTCATTCAATAATTCAATGGCCTTTTTACTGAAGTAGATTAACGTACGCTGTTCCAACTTTGTATCGCGAAGGCTTCTTTGTATGATACAGTGTAAGACAGCGCCATCTAGCGGTAGAAAACATACTTTACGTTTGTAATGCTGCAAAATGTGACTGCAGAATTCTCACCATCGACACTGTCCCTCTTCAGGAGATTAATCAGGTATTGAATGGGGTCGTCTGGTTTGTCCACCATCAAACTCCTCACTAGTGTCTGCAAATGTATGTCATTTATTTGATCGAAATTTCCTCTCTAGTCATCACTTAACATTCCCTAGTTAAAATTCTTTAATACCTGGACCAGGTCAAATATTTCATGCCTCTCCGCGTAAATTGCCATCTCAGGAGGAATTCTCAGCGGCCTTACGGTTGCATCCATCTTTGCAATACACAAGAGGTCGCCAAAGTCTTGGAAATCTGTAAATAATCGTAACCATGTAGATTGTGTGAGAGAGTGGCAATATAGAGACCGTTGACAAAAAGACAAACATGGCAGTGATATTTGTAGATATATGTGAATGAAATGGTTAATGCCGGTATATTAAAAATGTGGGCGATGGGCACTACATGTTTTACTACATGTTACGGATTGATCTTTCAAAGACAATATATGGCGAACATGACGAGAATTCAATTATTGTCGGTAGACTCAGAAAAACAAGAAAAATTCGGGGACAAAACCGAAAACAACCTTCTAACTGCTTATTTAACACAGTGCTGTTTTTCTCAACTGGCGGGATGTTAATGTATGTAATGTATTTATCGTTACCTTGAGATGTAGGCGATGTTGCTCTTCGCTGTGCGCACGCGTTTGTTGATTATTGTTGCCAGTGGTAACTTGGTCGGCCAATGACCATTAAGTATACTTCGGTTGTCGGCGTGACGTAGTTCACACGTGTCAATGCATACTTTTTAACCTGAGAGTGCACTACCCTTATTGCCAAGCAACGTACTTTTTCAACGGGAAAAGTAGACACGTTGTATCAATTGGCAGATATTTGATATGCTGAGTGTGTGCGTACTAATACAGGTAGGGTCTTTCACAGGTAAATACAACAGGTTATTATCATTACTTTATTATCATTTATGTACATTACTTTATCTTCATATTCGATCGTATTTTCTGCTTGTGTATCATATTACCAAAACTGAATGCGAGACAATGTTCGTGTAAACATGATATCTT
Organism: Botia kubotai; assembly: GCA_036877585.1. Taxonomy (NCBI): domain Eukaryota; kingdom Metazoa; phylum Chordata; class Actinopteri; order Cypriniformes; family Botiidae; genus Botia; species Botia kubotai. The sequence continues at coordinate 8,029 of JAZGTI010014311.1, forward strand.
ATACTGCTCTCTGACACTTAATGTTTCCATTATTAAAAGCAGGATGAGTACTTCAATACAGATGAACGACGTAAGAGAGCAACTGCATTCCATTGACCAAAAGTATAAGCGTTTCAAACAGCAGCAGTTTATATTTATCACAGCTCTTGAGCGGTCGAGAGAACATGCTAGAGACAAAACTGAGCCTGTCTCCACCGTGACACAGGTTACGTAAAATGTTTCTGTTAATTACAGTTCACTGGCTTATTATTTCGTATCACTATTTGGTAGCGTTTCTCAGCTAGTCTTAATTCTTTGAAAAAAGACAAAACAAGCATTGAAATTTAACCAAAAGTCAAGAAAATTAGTAGTGTTTGGTTATGTCTATATCGAATGTACATCTCACTAGTTATGACAAACTCTAGCGCAAAAATTGTTGTGGACAATAATTTAAATGATACAATAACTGTGTAATAATAATACATTTCTCTTAATGCACATTAATAATTGTTTAATAGTGTTATGAGTATACTTACACTGTAAAACTGTAATGTTAAGTGTGATCTTACCAGTATATAATCATGTACCTCTGTAGGTACAAAAGTACATGACCCATCACTGCAGCAATGCCACAGACAGACGCATCTTCTTACTCTTTTTGGAAGTCATTTCTGATCTTGGAGATGTTTTAAGACATTTGGATTCTTCATTGTCCAGCCAAAACGCTTCCTGCGAAGGCCTGGATACCTGCAGGGAGCTTCTGGACCCCAACAGTAACATCGGCCAGCTAAGGGCAAGGTTAAGTCACAGACAAGTTACTGTACAAGTATTTAATACAGAATTGCTTTTAGATTGACATTAGCATGTAGCAACGTTGCTTACTCCCGTTTACATACGTTAATTAAATCACCTAACATGAAGCTCAGAACTTATCGTAAAGGTACATTTTAAATAATGATTTATAATGTGAGCGGACAGGTACAATGTCATTTTGGGTTCATTGGACTTTAAAGTAACCTGCACTTTTATGTATCACACAGAGATGGTGGTAGAGAGGCAGAAGTTTGCCACATTTCATTACAAACCCATTACCTAATGCCACGCCATTTCTCCTACTTTACAGCTATCCACACAATGAGATAAATCGTCTGAGCTGTGATGAAGCAAGGAATTACTATGGTGGAATTGTGAGTGTAATTCCACTGGCTCTGGATCTCCTCACCACCCATTGTAAAGGAGCTACTCAACCTCTCACTCCCATAGCTACAGAATCACCTCCTCAGCAGAAAGCAGCGGAGAACACAGGGATGTCAGCACACCTTGGCAAGAGTACCAGTAACAAGTCTCATAAATATAAAACAGGTGCAGGTGGCTGGCATGCAGGAAAACCAGCCTGGAAGCCACCAGGCAATACGAGGAGATAAAGTCCTTCTTCAATACCAAAAATGTATTTCTTTCCTTCATAAAATGACCAAAGAAATCCAATAATTGGTTTTCTGCACAAAGTATTACAACATGTACGATTAGCATCTTGTAATTCATTTTATAAAGCACCATGACAAAGATCTGCAAAACATTTTATTTGTGTTGATCACAGCTTCACAAGTAGAACACAGCTCTCAGGTGTCTTTTCTTGAATTCAGAATAGTATTTCTAAACAAAGTCCCTGGTTACCTGTTACACCAGTCACTGTCTAACTGTACACGGACAAATGATTCAGGTGAGAGGAGTTCTGCTCTTTTTAATATTTTATTTTAATATTTAATAATGAAAAATGTTTGAGAGGGCTTTCGGTGTTAAAAACGTAAAGTGACCTTGAGTGAAACCAAAATGGATCAAAAGCAGCAAGATCACATTAATGGTGAACTGTGATAAGGATGGTCAAAAGAAAAAGATAAATAGCAATTTCAATGTATTTCACTTATCACTGTAAACTATTTCCATAACTGGCAAGCTCAAGACAGCTATTTTTTACCATAGTGCTTCACATATTCCAACCCCTATCTTGCACTGAACAAAACAACCCCTGGGGCAAGATTTTGAGTCAAGTCTATTGCTCTGCTAGTGTTCCGCAATCTTAAGAAAGCCTGAATTAAAAAAAGAAGTGCTTTTACTTCAGCCAGCTGCAGCCCATTATTTCAACTTTTCCTTACAGATGGGGTCTGACCTTAGTAACACAGCGATAAAAGGAAATAACTGAAAGAAGTCTTTTGGAGTACAAGCTCATAGCGAACAGCTTTTTTCTCATTTAGCAGAAAAACTATTGCAGCCGCCATATTTTGTACGCTATTAACACAGCTTTTAACCTAACATTAGACACAGCATATCATTTTCTCATTTCCTGATAGTTCTAATTGTCGATAAAGCAAGATCATTAAATTGACATACAATATAATCGCCATTCAGTAAAAACATGCTGAATTGCAATGAATTCACAGTTAACTATATAACATACTCAGAATCAATGTATAGTATAATGAAATGTAAGTCGCTTTGGATAAAAGCGTCTGCCAAATGCATAAATGTAAATGTAAAACTATAACAGAAAATGTGTGAGTCCATTATTTGCAGAACCTGCCAGCTCTTCTGCTGAATGTCAAACACCCGAGGCCTATCTATGGGCTGCAGGTCAGCCTGGTCCTGAGACCCATCAAGCTGCATGTTCTCTGAGGGAACTGGTGCCGGCTCAACCCTAAGATCCTGAGAGAGGCAGGTGGGGGCCACTGCATCCTCCTCATAGTGGCTCTCGCTCTTGTTGCGGAAGAGCTCTCTGGTGCACTGGCCCAAAAAGCTTCCGGTACTGGGGTAAGAGCCAGCTGCCATGGGGGAGTCGCAGGGAAGGGTGGAAAATGAACGGGTGAGGGCGGAAAGAGCTTCTTCCTGACTGCCATTAATGAGTGCTGTGGGGGGCATATGAGAAGACACACCAGAGACTTCACCATTGAAACGTGTATAAGCGCCTTCCTCTCCTTTCATTGACTCAGATGATGGAGATCAAGCAGATGGGCCAGAACTCTTGCCATTTGGCCTGAAACCCAAAATGGAAATGTAATTTCTCCTATAAGTTCAGCAAAACATTTTATGTCTGCGAAGTTCTGCAGAATATGCATGTGTAGATTAATCTATGCAACAGATGCAATGGACATAATGGAACATGCCTCTGATTGGTGGAACTGCTGGGCTCAGAAACACCTTCTGCCGAGGAACTGTTGTTTAGGTTCTTAAGCTCTATTTGGAGCTTAAGAGCTCAAGCAGCTTTGACTGTAATGTCTGAGTGGAGAATATCAAGCGTAATTTTTTCCCCCAAGCCAGGTAAGAGCAAACCACGCCCCCTATGTGAAAACCACACCCTGCAGCCATGACTCACGTCTCTGGCTCGATTTCATTGGTCAGTTGGGTTAACCGGTCACCTGAGAATAAGTTCAGAAATTGAGTGAATGAGTTTAGAAAATCTCCTTTAAAGTTGTTCAAATCAAGTGCTTAGCAATGCATATTATATTATTTTACCCATACAGTGTATTTTTTGGCTATTGCTACAAATATACCCATGCGACTGGTTTTGTGGTCCAGGGTCACATATTGTTTTCTATACCAAAGAATTAATAATACGTTTTTAAAAAAGAAATACAAATATATTTTTTTAATATTTTAGTGTTTGCCGGTTTTGGAGTCATGGCTCCGGGGTGTGGTTTTCGCCTAGAGGGCGTGGTTTGCGCTTAACTGGTTAGGGAAAAGAAATGCACGATAAGTCCAGAGATGAGCATACTGACAGACTCCTCTGTCTCGATGTCACAGGACCATTGCAGCAAGCTTGCAGCTAGCTAAGCAAGTAGCGACTTTAGCATGACAGAGGCGCACAGCGCACGCGCCGGTTTTAAAGGACAAACGTGTTCATTTGCTCCGTAGTTAGACTGAGTACTGAAAATATGTTACAACATAGTATTAGTCTGCTGTCCATAATAAATACACTTGTGTAATTCTAAAACCAATATTTTAAAGACAATTTATATCGTATATTTATATCTATTAATATAGTTATTATTTAGCCTATTATTGTTATTTTCCAATACATTCCAAATACATTTTAAATAAATGTGACAGAGATGTCTGTCTTAAATGAAGGATTAAGTGGTTACGTTTGTCTAAAACGGGACCTCTATACCATGAGGTGCTGCAAATGCTCTTCACACTTAATCATCTAATTATAGTAAACAGCTGTCTGCACAATTAGCTTCAGCTGAGTGATCCAGTGTAGTATGTGCTTTATCTTATTGGCATAATCCTAAGGAAGTGCAGTGCTAATTTTATTAGTATGATAAAAAAGATATAAGAGATTGTATAAGATGCTGCTTTGATATTTAATTTTCAATGCATTGGAATTAATATGTTTTTAAATGCAGATTTAGTGGGTAAATACATTTGGAGCTGCTAAATTTTACAGAATTACCTATATATTTTTTCTGCAGAATTACACTGAACCTAGAAAACATGAAGTCCATGCAGAAAAGCCAAACAGCTGTCTGGGGTGTAACCATGCACCATATTCGTTTTGCTGCTCGTCTCTTTTATAAACTAAAAGTGCAAACAAACCAGCATGCACACTTCACGAAGCTCTTGTGTTAAATAATGTGCTGTATAATTAGTCTGTTGAAAGGTATTAATTAATGCAGTGATGTTGCTAATTCATATCAGATTCATTCATTGTTTAAGGGAAGGGGATATAAAAGAGCTGCTGGCAGATAGCAAGGAGAATAAAGCATTTAGATAACACCTCTTACAACACAGCGAGGGCTGAGCAAAAGACCAGTAAGAAACAAATAGGTGCCATTAAACATCCTCCTCCACCTTCATGCTAATATGGCACACATGAGCTTAAAGAAGCCAGCATTCTCTAGAGTTAGCTTAATTTTGACCTTTTCTGCTTTGATTGAACTATCACACGTACTGTAATATACTTAAATATAGTGTAAATATCTTGTTTCAGTTGGTCCATTCATTAATTGACAATTAAATAGAAAAAGTGCTCAAGAGAGATTTGTAACAATGGTCTACAATGAAGCCATTAGGTGGAGCCATTTTCCTGCTGCCCAGCATTGCTCCTGCATTGTTCCTGCTGTAAACAACAATCAAAGATGACTTTTAAAAAATAACTATGCCTTTGCCTTTGCGTATGATTTCAAATATTGCATGCACTTATAATGTGCTTGTTGTCCTGGCCACTTTTCAGTTTAATTCTCCTTTAGAGTTATAGAAATGGGTGCTTGTCAAAAGTGATAAAAACATTCAGCCAAGTCAAATTTCCTTCTGCACTAAGAGCATCATTACAAGGCTGTGTCTGTTTTTCATGCACATATCATCATGAGCAAAGCCTCTTCATTAGGCACAGTTAGGAAAAACTAAACAGATGTTTTGGATATGTTTGTGCATGTGGTAAAATGGTTTAAATTATGAACTACATTTTCCTCTAAGAAAAGCTTATAAAGTATTACCCCAGTAAAAAATGGCTGAAACACCCAGCTTGGTTTAAACTATGTTAATTTAATGTTAATTTCAGGAGTCTTACTTTAACCTGGAGGAATATTACATTCTTAGATGACCAAATATGCTTGAAAATCAAATAATGGTGCAGCGCTTGGATATTTTTTAGCATAGATATGCAAGCATATCAATATGATATTGATGTATGACAAAACAGTGTTAGGCCCCACTGAAATCAATCAAACAACCTCTGCAGCACATATTATAGTACATTACCACTGCATGATCTAAGCTGACACTTTGAGAGATGAGACCCAGTTTGAGACTAACTCTGCTGGTATCATTTATTGAGAGCCTGAAGCACCTAACTAGCAGTTTGGCTGCCATCTCCCCTTATTCACATTTCCATGTCTCGTAAAGATCCACAGCACAATGTGTTGTATAATGTTGTGTAATGTGTGTTTTGCTGTCTAATGAATCCAGATTTTAATGAGTGCATGGCTCACATATCTTTGTTGTGTGAGGAAAATAGTGTCAGGATGCTGGCATAAAAAAGATGAGTCTTGTCCTTAAAAGTGAGTGATGGTTATTTGTCATGTCTTTTCCCGCTGTTGTTTGTGTCGGCACTCATCTGATGTCATGTTTTAATCTCTCTCTGCATGTGATTGTGGGTGTGTGACTAATATGCAAAGCACAGGGTATGTGA
>JAZGTI010014312.1:0-14190 GCA_036877585.1 Botia kubotai
AGTTTAATCTCATTGCTTTATAAGGTGTTAAGTGAAGTTAAAAACCTTTGATGGTAAACTGTAAATTCAGTTAATTAACCATGATTAAAGTTGACTGATGTAATTATCCATTTCAGGTTTAGGATTAAATTATAAGACTCTCTTAACCTTGATATCAGAAGAAGTTAAAAATAGTTTAGATCAATTTAGATTTTCGTGGGAAAAGAAGGATTAACTTGGGAAAAGCCAGTGCAGTTCCCAAAAACATGATACAAACCACAACAAAAACATCAATTTAATCAAACACTGTTTTTCAACTATAAAAATAGTCGAACGTCTAGATCAAGTTGTAAATCTGAACATTTTTAGAAGCTTTCTTTTCAGTCATACGGTTTTAAGTAATTGGTCTGTCCCAAGCATCCAACCGGTTTCAACACAAATTATTGTTTTTTGTTCTGAAGTCTAGTTAGGGAGGTTTTGTCTTGACTAATCACTTTGATTGGATGGAGGAGTGCGTCTACCGGAAAAGGACTCATAGTGATACTGTGTGATGTATAATCCCTGACACACACAAGCACATGTATACAGCTGGGGAAAGGATATTTTTCCACTGATGGTCTTATCATAGCACTGAGGGGGCAGCTCTGTTTTATACATCATTGTGACTCATACAGTAGCCCTGCATGTTTTCCTAGGAAGATTGTAATGGTTTTTATTCTTATTTTTTCCCCTTCTTTTGTTCTCCTTTTTTCTTTCTCTCAAGATCTGCAGCATGACTTCAGAGTTGCTTTAGAAAGACCATTATGGGTACAGCACGCAGGTAAGAATTCAAAAACTAAACTTGCCACTTAGAACAGCATTTTCCTGTGTTTTATAGGACAAATGAGCCATTAAACCACAGCCATTAATCTTCAAAAGTATAACGTCCTAATATTATTATAAGGTTGTGTTTGGTTACCAACAAATGAGATTTGAATTTTTGTCAGACTTGAGTGTCAGAGTACTCATAGTATTTCACGTTGCTATCATTTTTTCTGAGGGAGTACAGAAATACACATAACCATTTTATAGATTTATAGACTTTTACAGATTATACTTTTACAAGATTGCTTTGGATTCAGGCTACTATTTACCTGAATATACTGTTTAAATTATGGTTCAGAGCCCAGGGGCAACTCATAATTAAAAGGCAGTTATGAAGCTGAATGAAAAGCTTCATCAGATTCACAAAAGGATTTGACAGATTCGACAGCTGAATGAGCTCAGGAGTGCTGGGTAACAGTATTTCAGGTTAGTTCATTTACCCTCAAAGAGCAGCCTGTCTTCAGTCCTGAGACAGAAACAGAGACTCTGCATTCCATTACACCCACATGAATGGCTGGATTTGTGTGCTGTTTCTACCTACAGCCCAAACAACTGCTGACAATAAACCATAACCTAAACTTTAACCATGACGAACCATGATTTTGTGTTGAACCACTTTAAAAATGGTTAATGTTTGTATCTCCCTTTTTTCGGATTAAAATGAAACATAAGTTTATTTATCCTGGCAATTTGGCAGCGGATTTATGGGTAAAATTCCCCTAATTTCCTCGTCTATGAGAGAGAAAGATTGTCTGGGGCAAGGTGGTAATCTTTAAATAATTCTCTATGAAAGGTTATAATTTTCGTTGATTGTCACGACCTCTGTCATCAGTCTTGTCAGGGAATAATAATAATGTATATAGTGGAGCAGAATTTCAGTTTTGTGTGATCTTATGTGACAGCTTAATGAGGAGAAATTAAATTTCAGATTGTTACAAAGTCTGTGGTTGTAAGTAAAGAAGCATTATTCTGCTGTTTGGAAATTTCCAGCCTGTTTGAGTGTGTCTGTAAAACTACTTTCCTCTGCACTGCTTATACTACATATGCGGTTGTAGTACAACCAAAATATAGGGAGAAATCCCAATATAATGGCACTTTCAAACAGCATCATTATAAGCTATGGTTCAGAGCTTCCCTTTACAATCATTATAAAATAATAAGGCAAGTTTAAACTGGTTTTAACTTGTTGCAACTTTCTCTCTCTTTGACTTTTTTTAGTACTACACAATAAGTAATCTATAGAGCATCCATGGATGAAATGATTACACCTTTCTTTGAAAGGCAAGCCACTACTGAGGAGATGGCTTTAGTGAGCAACACACTGGCTGCTTACTCCTTCATAGCAGGTAAAAACAAGTTAGTACAACCCTTCTACTACCACGCTTCCAAACTACAACTTAAATACTCTTCTGATACCCTACTACTAGCTTGCTACCCTTCTGCTGTTGTACTACCCAAATAATCTTTCATTACCCCAACCTCCCCACTACTATCCTACCACTCTGTTACAACCATAATACCACCATAATACCTGTCTACTACCCAACTGCCTGCCACCCCTCTACTACCATACTAAAATTTAATTACCTTGACAGCCTCCTACCATACCACCCCACCACTACACTTCTACTAGAACTAGCCAACACAATCTCATGCCAATTACTAATTATTTTACCTTTTATCGAATTGGTGGCCAATTCAAACAGAAATCAAACAAAAATACAGTTACATTTTCCAGTCAGAGTATCTAAGAAAACTGTTTTTGTGTGCAGATCACCCTGAACGGGCGGCACTGTATTTTTTGTGTGGAGTGTGTTTGGGACTGGTTCTCACTCTTATCGCGTTAGTGGTGCAGATTTCCTGCAGAACCGACTGCAAAACACAAGGAGTGCCCAAAAGAACGGGGAAACCTACGGGGAAACCTGCGGAGAGCACCAGCGATACCAGTGACAGCGACTCGGACTGGGACAACAACTCCGACCTGTCGGCACGGCGACACCGGCGGTTTGAACGGACACTTGGTAACGTATTTACGTCAGCTGAAGAGCTGGAGCGAGCGCAGCGGTTGGAGGAACGGGAGCGAATAATACGCGAGATCTGGATGAACGGACAGCCGGACATGCCTGGCACGCGCAGTTTGAACCGCTACTATTGAACTCGCTGGAGTGTTGAGATGGAAATATTGTCATGTATTATATTACCTTCTTGGGATGTTGAAAGGGATTCCGAAATGAGCAAAACCACCACCTACAAACTCACATAGACATCAATAGTGTGTATTTGACAATTCAGATACCTATTTTTAAAGATCCTGTCCTTTAGTATTATCTTATTGTTATTTAAGTGTTTTAAAATGTTTTTTTCTGTTACAAATACTTATTATACAAAAGCCTTTGTCAGCACTCAGGGTTTTTTTTATTACAATTTAGCTTTCATTTCTGTCCCTTTCTGAAGGATTTCCCTAGGTTGTCAGATACTTTGTAAACAAACTGAAAAAAATGATGGTATGTGCCTTGAGCATTAGTTATAAATGGAAGACAATCACCTCTGTTTATATTGTTTTTTTCACAGCCAATATAATATTGTATGTGGTGTTATTATCCTGTAGGTATAATCCATCCATGCTTGAGCAAAGTTAGGCAAGCAAAAGGCCATCCGTGGTCATGGAAAGGCAGTAAAATCCAAATACTGTTAATTAGTCATTGTATCCCATATCCTTATTGTACCCATCTGCACTATAACCTACATGCTTCTTTTCAATTATGTAACTACCGTCCACCCCCTAATTCAATAGTTTTTACTTGGATATAAATACACAAATTTTTAAAAAACTGGTTGTTGTTTTTAGATTAACATTCAATTGAATGGTTTTGTATGAGTATTTTTGACAAAAGCTTGTCTGTGGGTCCAGTCACTAAATCTTTTGATGAAATAAAACCGAAGCTTCCAAAACCTTTTGTTTTCTAACTATATTTCTGTAACCACATTCTCAATATCTCTGTATCTAGAGCACTGTTTCTCAACTACGGGGCCAGTAGTTTTTTTTATATAAAAATACAAATGAATGTTGCACATATTTGGCACATAATATGTTTGTCATTCTCTGGATTGGGCACCTTAATCCACCAAATTTTGGGGTTAACATTAAGGATATTTACAATTATGGTACATATTAAACATTAACGTTATATATCATAAACAATGATCATGTACTACAATGTTTTATTATAACAATGTTCATGTATATAGTAAAATATAATAACATTACACTGCCACCCAGTGTTTGAATTTATTACCCATTTTTTCTTTCTTTATTGTTAAATTATATATAAGAAACGAACAGCATAAAATAAATTTTTAATGTTAACAACGTTAAAATTAAACAGTGGAAAATTTAATGCAACAACGGCCACAGAGGTGCCTGATTCTAGCCATCATATGACATTTAGTCTGCTGGATGAACCACAGCTGTCTGTGGAGCCCTCTAACGGAGCATCTAAAAGACATAAAGAAATAATTGACAAACACATTATTAGTATTTCATGTTAAATTTCATTTTTAATACAAAAGTGTTTTTTATTGTGTAAAAGTGACCCCACTTTCAACTTTTGAACAGCAGTATGCAAAGACCAACAAACATTTCAACTTTTTTCCCATTTTGGAACTGACAACAATACAGAGACAGAATATGATTAACATGAAAAATACAAACTACAAAACTAAATAACATTTTAACATTTGTAATCAGAAAAAGTTTTAAACCTTTTGACAACAATGACTAAACAATAGGCTAACCATAAATATATGAACTGGTAAAAATATATATGATGTTCCCTTTACATATATACTTTGTATTACATTAATCATAAAATGAGGCATAAAAATACATAAAAGATATCAAAAATAACATATAAAAATAAATGAAACATACAAAATACATTCAACCACAGAAATGCAAACAAATGCTATTTTGTTAAGCTTATAACTCGTAACCAATGACACCAATGAGTGAAGATACTACTGGTCTTACAATCATTAAAAACCATTTTTAAAATTAAAAATGGACCTGTCTTCTTGCTCCACCTGATCGAGGACTTGAATTATGTATTGTTTTGAAATCTGTTATTGGAGTTGAGGTATAGCATGGGTTCCTCTTTAGGAAGTCTTTGATAGGCAAGTGCAGTGCAGTTTCATTGATGTTAGGACTGATTATGACCATGTTGTCTTTATCTAAAGTAGTATTGCCAAGACTATAAGATGAGTGGGGTTCTGCACTAAAGTAAACAGTGCTACTGCCATCTACAGGACAAGTGTTGTACGCTGCATCCTTTAACATCTTAGATTCACCCTCAGGACACTGTCTGAGCTCATGACCAGACAGTCTCTCAACACATTCAGCATCTTCCCTATTTTCAACTGCATGGTCAGGTAGACTCTCAAAATGTTCATTAACATTCTGTGACGGCAGGTTACAACACTTCAGTGTGGCGTGCGCATGGGGTACATTATCATCCACTGGTATGTCTGAAAGTTCTCTGTAGAGGCAGTTGATCTTGCCTTGGTTACCAGTTTTGAGGGCAAGACAAAGTAGCATGTGATGGTGGTGCCAGCAGCCCTCCAGAGGCTGAACAACACAGACTTCTGCATGCTTCTCAGCATTAAAGCCAGTAATTGAGAATGTGCCATGTCTCTGGGAGCAGGATTCAAGTGTTGTCTCCTTGCAGTGATCAGAGGCTGTTCCGTCAATAGCCGTCAGGCTCATCTGGAGTCTCATACTCTGGAGGATCTCAGTAGATTTTGGATGAAGGAATCGGTAGTGAAGCACAACAAAAATGGCACCTACAAAAACAAAGAAAAATAGAGATAAATATAGCAGGTTAAATTGCAGAGAAGATGCTGAACCATTAAGTTATGGTTACCGATGAAGAAGCTGCACAGGACGGCTACAGGAATGCTCATACTATTCCATGACGGCTCACTGAGTGAGTCTGAGGCCAGAAGAAGAATGAAAGTGTTCTCCAACAACATTAACTACAACAGAGGGTACAGACCAGCGATCAGTAAAATGAATATCATAAGTCACCCAAATATTTGAACAATATTGCAATATTCTGTAGATATCTGAAAATGTTTATGATTTTGATGTAAACAGATTTTGAAACCTACCAAATAAAATCCAACCATGCGATACCGTGAGGGGCTGTCTTTAACATTGAGGAACAGGAAAATGTGGATAGCCCCTAAGATTAAGTTGAAGAGACGCCAGGAACTACGGTTAATGCAGATTTCTGTCTGCTGGGACACCAGCCAGAATGTCATAATGAGCCAATGAAAACCTGCGCAGGGATTTAAAGAGACAATCACAATGCAAGCATTTATTACCAAATCATCACTATCCAGGTAAGAGTCTGCAATGACATATTACCTAGAGGTGCTCAAGGTGATCACACTAACTGTGAAAGGCTTTGTGTTTAAGAGACAAAAATTTGTCAACACAAAATGTGGGAGAGTAATGATTTGAAAACTGTCCTCACCCATGACTCCAAAAGCCCACCAGTGAAACACACTGCAGAAAAACATGAGGCTGGCCACCCTGGCACCCAGCATGCCACCTCTCCATATAAGTTGGCACAGAATAGCAGCAGGAGTCATGTGCAGATGACCAGGACGGAGCAGCAAGCATGACCGGCTGTACAGCACCAGAAACCAGGACACATTCAGCAGGCTCAGCCCAACACATAAGGCTACTGTTAAAAGCAAAGCACATTAACACTATGCAATTAGAATTGACAGTCATTATTGTATCAACAGTCATTTATAGATAAGAGAAAGTTTCCTGTAAATATTTAACTGATAAAGCACAGTAGGAATGATTACCCATATTAATGCAGTTTTACAGTTTCATACAAGGTATTGTTTAATACGTTTTAATTACTTCATGAGTCATTTAATCACTGCATGATTATTTTAATAATTCCACAGAAAAAATGTGCGTCATATACCTGGTGTCAGAAGGCGGGTGTGAAGGGTAAATAAACTGTAGGTCTGCAGCAGACTTTGAGGCAAGCTGAGTGACAGGGCTTCAGTCAAACAAAGTGCAGACACACCAGCCTGCTGCATTAGCAATGCCCCAGACTTAACCTGCCCTCCCCCAGACTTCATACACTTCCATAACCTGCAAATATAATATCACACAACACTAGCAGCATGACTTGATGGACAGAATGATTAAGGGAATCACATAAAACCTGTTAATACATGTCTGGGTGACATTTTACCCCTAAATTAAAAGAACTAAACATAAAATATATTTTGCTTAAAGAAAATAATATCAATGTAATTTTTTTATTTGCATTGTTTTTATGTCAATAAAAAATATTACTAATTTATTTTGATTATGAATTATTTATACTGTAGTAGTGCTAATGTGTGTTGTACTGTTTTTATTTATGCTGAATTATATAAAAAAATGCATTACTGTATTTTTATTATACTACATTACAGTAACAAGAATTACATGAACCAGACATAATAAATATTATGTTTCTGACCTGTGGTACATGCCAAGATGCAGACAGTGCACAAAGATGAGTAATGGCTTGTTTTTCTCTTTGTCAGTGATGTACCACTTAAGACTGAGCAGCTGGACAGCGCTGGCAGGCAAACATAGACCCAGAGTTAACCAGGCCAGTAGCTCCTTTTCCACCCAAAGGTAGTGCATAAAGCATAAGACCACTGATAAGACAAGTGACAAATAAATTAAGCATATTCTGGTTGTAATTTGAGTTGTAACTCATAACTGGTTGTAAGGAGGAACTTTGGGCTGAAGAAAACATGTTATTATGATTGCATATCAATAAATGTATCTAAAATACATTAACATTAATGTTTTTAGGGTTTTAAATTCAGGTTTTTTCTTTTCTGAACAGCTGGTAAAAAACACATTTATAATAACGAGTCAATAATAAACATTTTATGTTTCACAAATATATTAAAGTTTCATGACATCAGTTTGAGTCCCAAAGATCTGTTAACAAATCTTGTTTGTTAATGTTAATTACGAAAGCTATTATTCTCACTGTTTCACGTCCTCGTGTGTCTCTAATGTGAAGCAGCTGTCACAGAGCGTAAACACGCCCCTCCATTCATGAAAAAGGCGCTCAAATACAGTGAAACCATAGCAACAATAATGTACAAGAAACACTAAAACGTTATATGGTGCAGACAAAAAACACATTCACAACACAACAATCGCAAAATGCTGTTGCCAGATATGTTTTAGAACGCGGTTTGGAAAGGAAATTATTTAACAGAAAATACTTCCCATAGAAAATAACTTACGTGCTACTTTCTCCAATAACATAATGACTCCTGAAAAAGAGTACAGGCTGACGTGACTCCATATGATTACTCGTCCCTTTTCATTTTGCATGGTTGCAGCACACCTTCCTCTTTCGATGCTTGCGGTTTATTCTGGTTTTGAAGGATGGGAGGCTCGGCGCTTTGTCTCGCTGTGTTCGGTTTTCAGAGACTGCCGCTCGTGTGACGTCATTGATCGAGTAACCAAAGACAGCCTTTGTGATCTTGAAAATATAAAAACGTGTTGTTAGGTCTCTATGCTAGTAGGAAAAACTTTTTTTTTATTCTCACATATTTTGTAAACGTAATTTTTTGAATGGTTAAATGCCATATGCAAATTCACAGCAGAGAAATAATACTTTTCAGAGGTTACAAAAAGAAATAATTGTGTTGAATTAATCTGACTCTGAGAAAAAAAAGAATTTTAGCTCTCTTCTTGAATGTATGTTTTATTCCTGTGTTTATATTAAACTTTATTATTAACTTTATATTGTTGCGGCTCTAAACATATTTGTACATTTACTTATTCAATAAAGCAGTTATTACATGTTTTTTATTAAATGTCCTATTAAATATGTTTTACTTTAATGATGCAAGCAAAAAATAAAATATATTGTAGTTACAAGCTATCTAAATAAAAACACGGATGCAATGGAATGTTTTATTTCGTTTCCAGTATGTTTATGATAATAATGGAACTGGCCACGATAAACATACAAAAAAACAAAACCAACTGAAAGCGGATTTATTTCTAGGTCACTTGTCATGGGATAAATAAAGTAGCCACTCAAAGGACAAAGAGTTAATCACATATCAAACAAAATAACAGAGTACTGTGATTACTGAGGTAAAAAGATTTTCGATCACGTGAGGGTCATCAGATCGCTGAGCACATGACGTATCACGTGATCTGTAGTTGCTTTATAAACGTCATCAACGTGTTTCTGCTTGCAGTTTCATTTGTTTCCGCTCAGTTTAAGTTTTAGGGAGTGAGACAGTTCAACGCGCATAAGGAACAGGTCGACAGACAAAAGACAGGTAGGAATGTAATGATCTGCATGCATTGTTTTCATACAAAGCATTTTCATATAGCTCAATTTAATCAGTTACTTACAAAAGCTGATTTGATTATTATTAATATCACACTATATCACAGATAAGTTTTTTTGTAGCATGGGGCATTTATCAGGGACAAACATTTAGATTTCTTACATATTAGGCAAAAATTTTTAGTCCATCAATGTTATGATCTTGCGGTCTTTTGTTGCTGGTAATGACGTCGGGTAGCGTTTTCTCGCTATGTAAACAAGACCTGTTATTAAAAACGAAAGTATGTTATCTGGAAACCAAAGCTCATTTGGAGCACTCGTGAATGCTTGACCTGTGTTAGAGGACATTTAGTTTCCTTATAAATGCGCTATTAGGTTTCAATGTTATGACGTTTCAGAAAGTCCAAATTGTGTACCTCTGAAAACGACAGCCTTAATTTGTAATAAGCTCCCCTAGTTGGGCTTTAAGAGTCCACGACTTTCTAAACGTTATTGCTCCCAATGTTAATGTTTCGTGGAGCAGTGTTCTTTGACCATATTGATACACCGGTGTAGATTACATTGGTATTTTGGGTGAGTAACCTGGTTTTGCCTGTAAATCAGCAGGTTACCGCAAATTTCGCTGACTCATGCGCACTAATATTAAAGCACATGATGGGTGATGTCAATAGGCAGAAACTGCTTTGAGGAAGTGTAACACAATTGTAGATTTGCGCAAGTTTCGGTAAACCTTACATTGTGTAAAATGAGGGACCTTTTTAAATATGTTGCATTTGACAGGTAATCACTGGTCATACAGAGTAGCTGCTCCAGACTACTGTTTTTATGGCCTATGGGTAACCGTTACGAAGATCACAGTATCTTTGCATTGATGTCAAAAGCTTTTACTTTTGCATGACTGTAGTTTGAAGAGGAGACTGCAGTAGGCAGTCAGTAGCCTGTTTTAAAGTGTGATTGAAGTGCCCGTTAACCTTTTGAGTCAAGTTGATCCATGTGATTGATTTATTTTCTCCCAGAATGTGGCGACTGGCTTTCCTGTGTGTGATCTCAGCCCTCTCTGTTAGCTGGGCGCGTCCACGCCTCGCTCCTCTCTCCCACGAGATGGTCAATTTCATCAATAAAGCCAACACAACATGGACGGTAAGATGCATGTTCTAGCAAAGGGGGCAAGAAAGCACTATCCTAATTGTCTAAGGCATTTTAATTGTCTTTTGTGCTGTTCAAATTTAATGTGTTTTTTTTTTTACTTGAAGGCTGGACATAATTTTCATAATGTGGACTTCAGCTATGTAAAGAGGTTGTGTGGGACTTTTCTGAAAGGACCCAAACTCCCTATCATGTGAGTGAATTGTGGTGTGGGCTGATGTTTCTTAAAGAGGAAGTGCAAGTTGCTAATTTTAAGTTTTTTGAGCTAGTTTTTTGAGCTGCTTTCAATTCTGCCTTCTAGTTCTTAAATAACCCGTTGTGCTCTGCCTCTTTCCATAGGGTGCAGTATGCTGATGACATCAAACTTCCCACTAGCTTTGATCCAAGAGAACAGTGGCCCAACTGCCCCACTCTTAAAGAGATCAGAGACCAGGGCTCTTGTGGTTCATGCTGGGTGAGAACTTTTGTGGTGTGCTCACAATGTGATCATATGTTGCAAAGGTGCATGATTTAGTTTTGCGTGTCCTCCAACAGCAGTTTTAACAGATCTTTTGTCTTATGTAGGCGTTTGGAGCTGCTGAAGCAATCTCTGACAGAGTGTGTATCCACAGCAATGCCAAAGTAAGTGTGGAAATCTCCTCCCAGGATCTGCTTACCTGCTGTGAAAGCTGTGGCATGGGGTAAGTCTACAAATTACAGCATGGCACTTCAATTACAGCCTTGGAACTGAGGCAACAAGTTCAACGTTTGTTTTTAAACTTCTCAGATGTAATGGTGGATACCCAACTGCTGCTTGGGATTTCTGGAGCAAAACGGGCTTGGTGACTGGTGGACTCTATAACTCTCATATTGGTTTGTGTCTGCTCTACTATTGAAGTTCAGGGTTTCCACATTGTTCAACTGTGCATTGACACGACTGTATATTTTAAGGTTGCCGGCCATACACCATTGAGCCTTGTGAGCATCATGTGAATGGCAGTCGGCCTCCCTGTAGTGGAGAAGGTGGAGACACTCCTAACTGTGACATGTCCTGTGAGCCTGGCTACAGCCCCTCTTATAAGCAAGACAAACACTTTGGTAAGGACCCTTTGGCAAATCGGCTAGGTTGATTCAAGTTGTCTGTCTTGCCATAATTTGTTGTTAATGGCATCAGTTTGGATGCAATATTCCTTGAACTTATCGATTGCTGCTGAGCTTTTATTGCCGTTTGAAACTGCTGTTTGATCTGTCATTTGCAGGAAAGTCCGCCTATATGGTCTCTAGTAATGAGAAGGAGATTATGAATGAGCTATACAAGAATGGCCCAGTAGAGGGAGCTTTCACTGTATATGAAGACTTCTTGCTGTATAAGAGTGGTGGGTTTATGTCTATTTTCCGTGTAACTGGCTAGAGTAGGAAAAAGCATGCACATGTTGATCATTTTAATTTGTTCTCCTGACCTTTTTCCTCTAGGTGTTTATCAGCATGTTAGCGGATCTGCAGTAGGTGGCCATGCTATTAAGATTCTGGGTTGGGGGGAGGAGAATGGTGTCTCTTATTGGCTTGCTGCTAATTCCTGGAACACTGACTGGGGTGATAATGGTGAGACCCTTTGTATTACATATCTGCACACTTCTATATTTTGATGGCATTATCCGCAGCACTTGTCAATTTTCTTTTTTCTTTTTTTTAATACTTCTATAGGTTATTTCAAGATTCTCAGAGGCCAGGACCACTGTGGCATTGAATCTGAAATTGTGGCTGGAATCCCAATGTAACTTCAGAAAAAGAGAGGACATAAAAGGAGCGCTCCGTTCAAAAGACATTTCAATCCAATCAGTCTCCAATCTGAACTTCAGCTGACTGCCAGAATGTATGGCCTGGCCATGTATTTAATTCAACCATTGAGTTTTATAAGGCAAATTAACTTTTTAGGATGTGGGGGCCCTCCATGATCAGGTCCCTCTTTTTTAGTAGTTTTTGAATGGAGTACTCCATCCACTGAATGAGTAACCTGTGCAGTTGGGGTGCAATGCTAGACCAGCATATATGAAACTTCATTTAGCATAACAATGCTCTTTCAACAACGCATTTTAGATTCGCTTATTTGGGTTAAATGTGTTTTTATGCAAGTTGTCTAATTTTAATGCCTTTTGTCTGTTTAATAAATGTATGAAACACCATAAACCTTGTCTGTTTGGCTGCCTTTATAAGTTTAAGTTTGGTTTAAAATGTAAGCAAGCTAACCTTCAAGTGTTTAAGGTTTCCTATTACGCACATAGAAGGTAGATCAAAGACATTGTTTGACAATTGCAACCTACATTGCTTCACATACACATGCATCAGGACATTAAAGTAGCAGCATTTGAGCTTGAAAAATGCACTCGATCTGTAACTGGATGTTTATTTCAAAATGGGTTTTAATCCAAAAATGGCATAACACCTTGTGTTAAATTTGGTACAAAACCCTAATAATAATTTGCTTTCGTCAATGGCTATCTTTACAATCTGGGTTTGCATAGTTCAAGGAAAGCTAATCTGGTGATTTTGATGGAATTTCACAGCACATTTTTGTGAAACCTTAAAAACCTATTATGAGTGTTCTGTACAGTGAACTGACTGTACCAAACTCTGATGCGTTAATAACATGCTATTGAAAACTTTTAGTCTAGATATAAATTATGCTTCAATCATACAGTATATGCATCATGTGAAACAACAGTGAATGTAACAAACTTTGTGGTTTCTAATGACTGGCTATATATCTGAGCAAAGTGAACTTGGCATTAAGTCTCTGGATGCCATTGTTGTACTGGCATGTTCTTCTATTCTTGATGTTCATCCTGCAACTTTTCTTGTACTCCATTCTGGTGTTCTTGAACTATATTTGGTATTTGGTTCAGATCTGTAGGTTCCTCAGCTTGTTTGACTTCCTGAGCTGGTTCTTGTCTCACATTCTCAGGTTCTACCAGCTCTTCCTGTTTCACTTGGATATCTTGGACCTCTGCCTCTCGCTGGTGGGTTTCAGAATCTCCACCCTCTGTTTTTATATGTGTAATCTCTGTGTCTGTTTTCACCGGCTCAGCTTGGACGTCAGGAGTCACAATGTTGTTTTCTTGCTGATGCTCAAGTGTGGTTGATGACAACAGCTCGGAGGGAGCCAGTAATCCATCCTGATTTAGATCCTGAGTTTGCAGCAGAAAATCCACCAAAGATATTACCTAAAATTGAAAGAGTTGTGACAGAATTAAATAAGTGTTCATGTTGTGACAAAACAAACTGTTCCAAACTAATTGGTACTCACATAGTCTGTTGACTTGGGCATTATTGCATGATAAGACAGAAAATCTGTCAGAAGCTGCATCAGCTCAAGGCCATCTATCTGCCCACTTCTATCATAGTCATACAGGGAGAACAGGAAAAACACCTCTGTACCAAAGAGAAAAAACATTCGTTTTTAAACAATTTGCCTCAAGAATATGCCAGAGATTCTTATCTGTTTAGTAACCATGTTAAGATCCCATTCACAATAAAATCTTTTCTACACAATTTGAGTGAACAGGGACTGAGTTTGGAACATTATAAGGGTAAATTATGGCAGACATGTAATTTTTGGGAGAATTATTTCTTTACACAAATAGATTATTGTAACTATTGTAACTGAAAGGGAATTATAATGTATATGTTTTTATAACATATATATATATATATATATATATATAGTGTGACGAGGCGCACCGGGACTATCAGCGTCGCCCTGGCAACGGACGCGCCGCACCTGCCCGAGCTCATCACGGGCGGACCGGGCACAGCT
>JAZGTI010014313.1:0-11150 GCA_036877585.1 Botia kubotai
GGGTGATTGAGGCTGTTTGTTGTTTATTGTGCAGTTTATTCCCAGTAGAAATAAACACATCCACAGCAATCTTAACATTATTTAAATATGATTATTTCTCATAAACATAATCATCAGCAGTAGATCGCTGGCAGTATTCTGAGACTAAACTCAGTGTGAAGGGACTGGTTGTACAGACAACCCCACACAAAACATTTCTACACACCCACAAAACATTTCTACACATCTGTTAATGACAAACAGCTCACGAGACATCTGTAGCACAGAAACAGGAAGTTCACACGTGACCTTTTCAAACAGCAAACACTCATTATCTGCTTGCAGACTAACGGACGGCACAGGAAGGATAGTCAACATTTCAAAACAACGCAGCTACTTTAGTAAGTGCTCAAATATATATTTCTGTTTTTATTAGAAGAAAATTTAATATATAGATGCATGTTACTTGTGTTGAATAATGAACTAAAGACTTTGTATAAACTAAAGAATTTTTAAAACAGGTTAATGCAGAAAGCTCTTTCTTAAATGTTTTGACATTGGAGTTATTTTCTTTATTATGAATTTATAAAGATTTATCCAACACAACATACAAACGAATTCTGAAGCATTTAAGCTGTTTTGTGTTGTTTTTAAAATGAAACTCATTGTGGTTTTCCGTTCTGTGTCTGCTGTGGTCTGGAACTGTCTGCCTTTCAGCTCTTAATAATCTCTAACCTGCGCAAGTATTACGACAGGAAAATGTATAGAAATACACAGGAAACATATGGCCGTGTTTTACTGTGAGATACTGATAGTTTTCTTTGATCGACTCTTTTGTAGATCGACACCATGAAGATTGCGTCTTTCAACATCAGACGCCTGGGTCCGAGCAAGTTATCAGACAAAAACATTGTAAAACATCTCATAAAGGTGAGATGAAGCTGATGTTTACAGCTCCTGTACAGTACAACAATAAACACTCAGTTTGACAAACATTTTACCCAGTTACAAAACCAATGAGACCCGACCGTTGAGATCGATTGTGTAGAAATGTTTTCTAGACGATAACACAAGAATCATACAAACAGATCTCAACACTCTGTCCCTGTAGATTTTCTCTCGCTACAGTATAATTGTCATTCTGGAAGTGGTGGACAAAACAGGAAAAGCCATCGAGAAGTTCCTGCAGGAGCTGAACAGCACAGGGTCTGTTGAATCGTCAGTCTGAATGATCCGTGTGCTGAATTCAGTGCAGATCTAACAGTGTTCCTCTCACAGAGCTAACAAGAAACGTCCCTTCAGTATGATGGGCAGCTCCAGACTGGGCCGATCTCTCTATAAGGAGCAGTTTGTCTGTTTCTACAGGTGCATTAGATGATCAGTAGAACACACTGAACACATCACTGGTTCTGCACACTGTTAAACTGTTTCTCATGTCTGACAGGGAGGATGAAGCTCAACTGGTTGACACATACCAGTATGAGGACAATCAGGTGGGCGATGAAGACGCATTCTCCCGGGAACCGTTCATTCTGCGTTTCAGCTGTACAAACACAGGTAACCAGCACTGTGAACACTAGACTAGTACCCCAACCAGGTCTAGACATAGTTACACCAGCACATAACCTTTGATAATTTAAGACTTCATACACCTCATATCTTTTACGACTATATGTCTTTTGTTAAGAAAATGCATATAATTGTATAATGCGTGACAGTTCATCAGACAGAAAGTTCAAAATTCATGAAAACTTTCAGCTGAATGTGTAAAAAGCCAGAGGCCTGACACGAGCTGAGACGGGTCACACAACAAAATAAAAAGCGTTTGTCATTTCTGACTCTCCTGCACGAAATGTTTGAAAGAATCCTGATCATTCTTTTCCTTATGATAAAAACATGAGGACAAGTCAAAAATTAAAGTCATTTGGACTGTGTGTGTGTGTCAGTGTTGAAGGATTTGGTGCTGATACCTGTTCACACAAAGCCCAAAGACTCAGGGAAGGAGCTGGACGAACTGTACGATGTGTTTCAGGATGTCAAGATAAAATGGAAGACAGACGTAAGTTTGACATTGCTGCATAAAATAAAGAATATTTCAGAAGGAACTTCTTCATTCTGAACACTGATCAAAGTTCAAACAGGTTCCATCAAACATGTGCTGCTTTCTCACAGAACGTCATGATACTCGGGGACTTCAACGCCGACGGCGCGTACGTCTCCAAGAAAAAGATGAAGGCCATCAGAATCCGCAGTGATCCTGATTTTCATTGGCTGATTGGGGATGATGTCGACACCACGGCCAGCCTGTCCAACGATCACACCTACGACAGGTGAAGCAGAGGAAAGATCTAAACAATGTGTCTTTATGATTTCATGACAGTCACACAGTTTAAACAAACAGCCGCTGAAGCTTTAAGACAATTAACACTGAGCATTTCTCCAGAATTGTGGTGTATAAAGAGGACATGTTACAAGCTGTCGTACCACGATCCGCAAAACCCTTTAACTTTCAAAAAGCTTACAAGCTTTCAGAGGAAATGGTGAGTGTATACGCTCTTATTATTTTTACATGATTAGTTATTTTGAACACTAAATATGATTGATGTCAAACAGGCGCTGGAGATCAGCGATCATTATCCAGTGGAGGTGATGCTGAAGAAGAAATCTGCAGCAAAGATTAGCAGCAAAACCAAAACAAAGAAACGCAAAGCATGATGGGACATCAGTGCGCTCTGTATGGGATCTCAAAGTCTTTCGAAACGACTGAACTCAGAGATGCTACCTCTTCATTAGGAAAACATGGGCTTAACAACAGTTAACATTTTAATTTTATTGATAATGTAATAATAATCTGAATACTGCTCTTATTAAATGTTTCTTTGCAAGAATGATATTTCCCAGGTTTGTAATATTAAAAGAACAGAAAACAATGAAAGAAAGTTGTTAATAAAGTCACAATCTCTGCAGCGTCTGGATATTATTATTAATAATCTGATGTATCAAAACGTCAAGAGCGTTTTTGTACATTTTTTCCTCACCGTTTGTTTTCAACATTGAGGCTGAACCTCTGAGGTCTGTTATTACTGTTATAATCACACCGATTTCCTCTGACATGATTCACTCAATATTATTCATTATTCAGTCAATATTATTTATTAATTATTATTAATTATTTATTAGCCAGAAATGCGACTGAACTGAGTCGCAAACAGGCGGTGAATGAACGCGGACAATATTGAACGTTTGAATCATCATTACAGAAGTGAGAATGTATTGATACAGTTTCTCTCGTTCTGTGTCATTCAGCGATTATAACTTCAGAACATTTAGCACGTGTTGTTTTTCTGCATCTGCCTGTTTAGTGCTGAATGGACTATGATGTATTTCTGGAAGATAAATGTTAGGAACATGATTATTACAGCTTATATTCAAACACACTAACACTCATAAATTCAGTGGATGTATGCATTAGTAAACAACAACAACAACAACAACAACAAGAACAACAACAACAACGTGTCTTAAAAGTTATGGTGAAAATGAAGTTGGGCTATCTACATCTGACCAGCAGGCGGCGCTCTCAACATCTCTTTCCCACCGCGCTGCTGGATTGAGGCCGTTTCACCGACACCCAATATCCCAGTTTACTCCGATTCCGACACAGATCGGATTTTGTTGCACATGTGTAAACACAAAAATCCCTTTAAAAATAATTGTCTAAAAGTCAAAATGTTGAGACTCACTGTTCAAAACAAATTCATGTACATGTTGCTTTTTGTTTTAAACACCTGTCACATCAAAGCCGCCTCTCAGCACAATGTGTTCAGGGTTTACATGTGTGTGTCTGAGCAGTTTATCTGAGTGTGTGATACTTTAACTGCTCTTTCTAAAGCGAGTTTAGCACGGATCAAGCAGGTAGTTTGAGAAGACCGGTGTCACCATTCACATTAAACATTTAGATGCTATTCCAAACTGACATATGAGAGAGAGAGAGAGAGAGAGAGAGAGAGAGAGAGTTTACTGTGTATGTGAGAGTTGTTCCAGCTGAAACAGGTTTTTCCACAACAGAACTCTCCACCCCATCCCAGCCGGACTTTAAAAGCCCAGCCTCTGCACAGACACACACAGTTCACTCAGATCTGCTCACCTGGTCTCTCCTGCAACATCCTCATCCCGGTCCTCCAGGATTCACGTTCCGTCCTGAATCATGAGTCTGAGAAGCAAGCGCATCAGTTCCAGCAGCTCCATGAGGAGCACGGGGAAGATGGGAGGCTATGGTTACAGCAGTTTAAGTGGGATCTCTCTGGGTGCTTCTGCCCCGAACTTCAGCACCAGCTCAGCATATCTGGGGCCTCCCATCGCCAGCGTCTCCGTCAACAAGAGTCTGCTGGCACCCCTCAACCTGGAGATCGATCCCAACATCCAGATGGTGCGCACTCAGGAGAAAGAGCAGATCAAATCTCTGAACAATCGTTTCGCCTCCTTCATTGATAAGGTACAGTTGAATCTCTTGTTTTCTTATGTTTTCTGTTCTGTCAGTCATCAAATCTGTTCAGTTCAACACAGGATATGAATGAAGACTGTGTGAGTGTATGATTAGCTCTCGGGATCTCTGACTTCTATTCACATGAAAATGATCGTTCTGTAGTGTGACCTATTTCTCTGAAGCCTGTAACCTGATGAGAAGCAGGTCAGATGTGACTGAAGACTCTGCTATGCCAGAATGAAGGAAGCTTTTGTTTGCTGGAGGAAAATGCAACCAAATCCCAGGAGCCGCTGGACTGAAATCGACACTTCAATCGCATTTAAGTACAACCAAGTCACTGTTGTGGGTCGGCAGGGTTGGGTCCTGCAGCACAGACCTCAGGTCAGCTTTGAAAGTTCTTAAAATGAAGGAACCCATCTAGGTCAGTCACTAATCTCTGGAGTGTTGGTGTCACTAATGGGAGTCAGATTACTGTTAATGAGAAGATCCTGCAGGACGAGCATCAATGAAATCAGTCAGGCTTTCAGCATGTGCAGTGAACTGACAACACTTAAAGAGAAGCTCTTAAAAACAGAGGCTTCTTCTCTGAATTTACTTAAGAAACGACAGGAGATGGGCAGGTGTCCAACACAGAACAACATTTGTAACAAGACTCCAGTCAAACACAAGCCAACAAAAGCAACTGCTTGCTGTCACTGCTTCAGCTACATCCTAATATTACTGATATTAATTCTATATCAGCATCTCAGGGAAAGAATTAAGTCAATATTTTACATCAAAGTCCACTTTGCTTATTGAGGCAGATTCATAAGCCTGACATCCATCATGATTATCCACATAAAATACAGTAAAATCCACCAAACAGGTATTTTTGATGAAGATTTTGAAACATTTCATTGTCTTTTTTCCTAATATCGTCCCAACAGAACAAGAATCTAAACACCGAATTAATAAACCTATTAATTTATTGTCCCCCTGTGCAGGTGCGCTTCCTGGAGCAGCAGAACAAGATGCTGGAGACAAAGTGGGACCTGCTGCAGGGTGAAACTCCGAGCAGGTCCAATGTTGAGCCCATGTTTGAAGCTTACATGGCTAACCTGCGCCGACAGCTGGACGTGGTCAACAACGACAGGACCAAGCTGGATGGAGAGCTGCGGAATATGCAGGGTCTGGTGGAGGACTTCAAACACAAGTGAGTGCCCAGATATCACTCATAATAACCAATAAAACTGCAGAACCGGTAACTGACAGTTCAGGAGAATGTGAAATCATTTAGCAATATCAAACAAAACAACAGAATCATATAACAGTTTTATACACATTATTAAAGAATCAATGAAAAGGGGCTACGGTAGGTTATTACATCACAGAAGCTTCCAGACAGCATCATTACATCTGTAAGAAATGTCTCCTACTTACTAGAGGGTTCAGAACTCCTCAACTCCAGACTTAGTCTTTGTCTACATCTCCTCATCTCCAGATTCACATTCACTGAAATATCCACCTTACTCTCTCTCTCTCGCTCGCTCTCTGACTCTCTGTCTCTCTCTCTCTCTGTCTCTCTCTCTCTGACTCAGATATGAAGACGAGATCAACAAAAGGAACAATCTGGAGAACGACTTTGTGATCCTGAAAAAGGTTTGATTCCAGCTCACTTTTGAGGCCAAAGGTCAAAAACAGACAGGACAGGACTTTATAATCTGGACATACAGGATTAGGGAAAGTCAAACGTTCACAATAAACGAGTGCAGGAGAGAAAGAATGGGAGGTTTGGGGAGTGGTGAAAGAGCTCTGAGCTGCTCAAGCCTGAAGGGATCAAATCACCACAGACAAAAGCATGGGTGGAGATACACCATCATTTATACATGGAGAAAGCTCAGCTTTCAGAGGCCTACAGAGAGTAGCACGATCCAGACTGAAGGTTTACAAGCGCTGTTCATAAACGGTCTTGTATGCTGGTGTGTGTGTTGTGAACTAAAGAGGGGAGTCAGGGCTGAAAGTGAGAAGAACAACACTGAGTACTGTGTGTCTCACAGGATGTGGACTCTGCCTATCTGGTGAAGGCCGATCTGGAGGACAAAGTTGGTGCTCTGACAGATGAGATTAACTTCCTGAGGACCATCTATGATGAGGTGCTACACAAACACACAACCAACCAATATATGAACATTGAGCTGCCGTAGTCTAGACTGAACTAGAACTAGTTTGTGGTATATTAACACTCTCAATCTTATAGAAATATCTAAACAAATCAGAAAATATAAAATGTCTGCATGCACATCTTTGAATACGTGGTCATAATGTCCCAAACTGTACCTGGATCAGATCTGAATGGTGTTTTTGTGACTCAGGAGCTGCGTGAACTGCAGGCCAGCATTAAAGACACGTCGGTCATCGTGCAGATGGACAACTCACGAAACCTCAACATGGAGCACATTGTGGCTGAAGTCAAAGCTCAATACGAGGAGATCGCAGCCAAGAGTCGTGAGGAGGCTGAATCCTGGTACAAGTCTAAGGTAGACACAAAATCCACATCTCCAGAACTTTCATTGACTGCCTAACCATTTCTCTTAGTGTCAACATACATAAACACAGAGTCTGAGAGAATGTGAATTAGAAGAGTAAACGGTTCAAACAGACTTCTATAATTAAAGTTTTTAATTACAGTGACTAAATGCTACATGAAGTTCTTCTGTTCGGAGTGAATTCAGTTTAAGCCGCATTCACTGCAGACACTGAAGATTAAAGATGCTCGTTTCTCTTTGACTTACTGCACTCATTCGTTTGTCTTCAGTTTGACCAGATGTCCTCACAGGCCACTCAGTACAATGAAGACCTGCGCAACACTAAAGGAGAGATCGCAGATATCAACCGTATGATCAGCCGTCTGCAAAGTGAGATCGAGGCCATCAAATCTCAGGTAAGACCTTCACTGTGCCAGTGCTTGACCTCAGAGCAGCGGCTCATCACCTCTGACACGACGATCATTTCAGCGCGCTAACCTGGAGAACCAGATGGCAGAGGCTGAGGACCGCGGCGAGATGACCGTGAAGGAAGCCAAGAGTCGCATTAAAGACACGGAGGAGGCGCTGCAGAGAGCCAAGCAGGACATGGCGCGGCAGCTCCGCGAGTACCAGGAGCTCATGAACGTCAAGCTGGCTCTGGACATTGAGATCGCCACCTACAGGAAGCTGCTGGAGGGCGAGGAGGACAGGTAACACACGACACATCACAGGGCTGAAAATATTTTAAATATTCACATTAATATTCTCCATTTGCCTTCACAGAATTGGGCAGCAGTCCATTCTGAACATCCAGGCTGTTCCCAACTACAGTGAGTCCACAGGGGCAATTTTGACACTTCACAACAACAATTGCCATAATAAATAAAACATTAAACATCTATACAACAATATATCAAGACGATATAAAATGACTGACTATATCGTATGCCAGTTAGTCTCCTGAGATCAGAGAAAATATGTTCACATACTCATGCAATACATTGCAGGTGAATCTAAAGCTTATTTTTAGCCCATGTACATTATGAGTCTATACATAGAGAACATGTACATTATGAGTCTATACATAGAGAGCATGTACATTATGAGTCTATACATAGAGAACATGTACATTATGAGTCTATACATAGAGAACATGTACATTATGAGTCTATACATAGAGAACATGTACATTGTGTTCATTCTACAGAATGGAGATAAGCTGTAAAGGTTCTCTTGGCAGGTTCTAAAGGGGTGAATGGTTTTCAGCAGAGCGGTTCTCCAACACCTAAGATCCTCATCAAGACGACTGAAACCAGAAACAACACCAGATTCACTCACTAGAGAGCAAACTGAAGCCTTCCACACAAATGCTACTTTAGATCATATATCAATATACTGGAGAAGTTTTCTCTTGTGAATCAATGGAAGGAATCTAGAATGAGTCTTCTGAATTAAAGACATGTAGTCTAATTTGAATACTATCCAGAAATAAAGTACTGAATAAAATTAACAGTGTATTCATTTCTACTACATAATGCTTCATTCAGTAAATGTGTTAAATGCAGATATCATGTAAAAATCATAATGTTTTTAAACAACTTAAAGCTACATAATGAGTGAAGAAACTCACCCTGTCGATCAGGAAACAGAGACCAGCAGAACAATCTCTACAAAACCTCACATAGATCTTTCTGTGAAACCTGCAGCAATGTGACACAACTGTTTGTTTATTGACTACAAGCAAACGTGTTTGTCATCTGTGGCTTTATCATCAGCCGGATTCAACAAGTCATATACTGCCAGTATTTACTGTAATACTGAAAATAATGAGTCATTTTACAGAAACAGATGAACTGTATGTGGTTTCTGAAAAATACACATTATTAAACAAGCATTACAAGACAAAGGTTTTCCAGGAATGACAGAAGGGTGTCTGTCATCAGAATGAACAGCTGATACAGTGTGCTGTCTTTCTGTGGTACAGCAGCTATTTTCACTGTAAAACTGACAGTTTAAATATTACTGCTGACAGAGAAACAACACGACAGAAACATTACAGTGGAGTAAATTTACTTTATTAATTGGTACTAAAAAGATCTGCACGTGCTAGTCTGTGTAAAATAATTCAACACAAACCTGTTGTATTGCTATATTCTGTAACAGTAATGTAAAATGAAAAGAATTATTCTGCTTAATAAAAACACTCAGCAGACGTCACTAGCGCCCCCTTGTGTTTGGGAAATAGAATGATCATTCATAACTTTACTAGCGTTTCCAAATCTATAATTAAAACGTAATTAATATAATTGACTCGCCCTCATGTTCCAGCACTGACACTGTCATGAAGCACAAAAGGAGATGTTAGGTAAACTGTTAGGTAAACTGTTAGGTTAACTGTTAGGTTAACTGTTAGGTTAACTGTTAGGTTAACTGACAGCCTCAGTCACCTTTTTTACACTTATTTTCCATGAAAGAAACTTTGAGATAATGAGAGGGAATGATCATTATTTTGGTTAACAAACACTTTATCCTCCAGAACAACAGTTAGTTGAGTGTAGGTTTGGGGTTCAGGGTCTTCAGTGTCAGACCTTCAGATCTTCAGTGTCATTGTCTTCTGAACAGCTGAAGGCTTCTGTCCCATGTGGTGGTTCCGAAGCTCTGCAGCAGCTTCATGCCACACTTCTTTTCTAAGTGCTCTCTAGCATGTGCTGCCACGTCCCCGCGAATCGCAAGAGTCTTGAAGTGCTCGAAGTCACTGCGGCCCACTTTACGTAACCTCCGTGCAGCTGAACGGTAACATTTCCACGGCTGTGCTTCCAGCAGCAGATGCTCAGAGAGAGATGCGAGTCTGGAGAGGAGCGCCACAAACCCTGCGTCCCCATGATTCAGATGAACCCACATAGTCACTGCAAAACATGTGCACAGGTGAAAACGGGCGGATCCAAACCTCTCCAGGTACGAGTCCAGCACTGTCTGGCTCTCTGACTCGTCCATGATGTCCAGAGAGATAAACTGGACATTCTGGGGAAAGGGGTTGAAGTTCTGTGCCCGCAGGATCAGATCCTGGTCCAGGTCAAATCCAAGCAGATGGACTTCTGGTTTTGATGAGTCACATGTCTCCTGCTGCATCAGATGCTTGTAGAGAGCAACAGACAGATCCTGACAAACAACAACACAAAACACATCTGATTATTCAAACCGTTTTAAATACTCAGACTTTTGCATACATTCCTGACAGTTCCTGTGATCTCTATGAAGGATATTTAATGTAGTCATAATTTCTTATCTCTTGGGTTTTAGTAAAACACAACGTTTAATACACTCAATATCTTTCTGTTGGGTTTTTTGTTGAGATATATTTCTAAGTACTAAGTCAGACTGTAATGGTTACTACAATAAACTAAACAAGACAAATAACTGACACAAACACACCCCCGAGTTACACCCCACATCCAGCATTAAAACTCTCGGACTGTTCTCGGAACAGTGTCCGATGTTTTCCAGCAGAGATGTTGGTATTAAACTGAGACGGTTCTCTGGTGGGTTGAATGTGTAATAATTGATAAAGTTTCCGAAAGGCGCAGCTCCCGGATCTTCATTTCCAGACTCTCTCTCTGAACCTTCATGAGACGCGTGAGTCTCCATTTCTGTGTAACAACAAAACTCCGGACGGATCGCATTACCCTGAAATATTAGTTCCGGATATTAAAATAATAAACTCAACACTTCAGAGTCGTGAAACGTATATATGAGTTATGATAATCTCGGGAAATGTTTCGTATGAGATGACCTACACGAGTAAAGAGCGCGTTTACTACATTTAAAAAAACCTGGTTATTACGAAACGACAATGCGCATGCGCGGACCCATCTGCGCCTTCGTTCTGTCTGCTGGAAATCTCTTGGAAACCAACTGGTAAAAACTTAATATTTGAGTGTTTTTAATGTAGCCACATGAATCCCTGATATACAAATAATGTGTATGAAAGAAAGATGTTAGACGCATGAAGCCTGTTTGTTTAGATTTTCACTGGAAAGACCGAGTTATTTAGACGACAGAACAGAGATCTTAACTGGTGCTTTCTGTGTAGTAGTAATTTTATTGGTGTTTGGACATGGTATTCACTCAGTCAGAGTTATCATGTGATGGCAGAAGCTGATCAGATGCATGTGTTCAGATCA
>JAZGTI010014314.1:0-14188 GCA_036877585.1 Botia kubotai
AGTTTATATCTAAAATGCATTTAATAGGTAGATGTAAAACGTGGTGAAAAGAACAACGCTTTGCCATTGGCCACTGCGAGACTGCCATAAATGTTTAGTAATGAAGTTTAAGCATAAAATAGGAAAAGGTCCATCGAAACATTTCTTCAGATGTAAACTAAAACAGACAGAAAGGATACTGAATTAAGCTTTATTTGGTCTACATGTTGTACGTTTTTTGTACGTTCCAGTTATTTCATTTGAGCTAATAGAGAACTTCCATCTCATTGTAAGGCTTGTGATATTAGATTTGATACCAATTGAAGCCATCTGGGAGATGTTGGAATCAAAGCACATGCCAAACCCGCCAGTAAAGCAGAAAGGATAGCATTACACGCATGCTAATGAAACGCAGAACTATCCGTACCCATTAAAATCATATAGCAATAATTCCCCGATGACTGAGGAAATAAGCCAGTACAACTACACAAATAAAACTGAGGAGCTCTAAAACTTTAAATATATTTGCATTTAATTACTGCTGTGTACAAACTGCCACAATTCCAGAGTGTTAGGTAGTTGCCACGGTTTGTTCCAAACCCTAACCCTAAATATAAGCAATAGTAATGCTTCCCCTAGCAAACAATAGATTAGTAATAGTCCACCAGACGTCATTGCAGCTCATTCCTCCAACTGGATGTGAGGTTGGTCTGTGGGTTTTTAAAGGAGTGTAAAGCGTAAGAGCACATGTGTTTGCAGACACATCTTTGCCTCAGCATCCTTTATGTATCCTGTTTGCTCCAATAATGATTCAGCACTTCCCCCAGAATTCCATGGGGTTTTGACTCTGCTGACCGCAGCCCCTCTGCATAACAAGCACGGTCCCAGACGCTTGGAGGAAATGCCAAGTGCAACACGGGACTTGGCCAGGATGTTGGGGCGGTTAATTTTTTGGTTACAGGTGCAGGGAGAGTGACTGTGGCCCCGGCTCGTAGGAGGCCCTTTGTGCAACGTGGGAAAGTCATTCCTGACGCACTGAGCCACATTAGACCCAATAATCTATCAGCACACACACCAGCCAGGCCTGTCTGGTATGCATTAGAAAGGGAAGCTAGCCAAAGCAGGAACACCTAGTGCGAGAAACCCACTGAAAGGCAAACATTAGCATTGTCTTTTATTTGTGTGTGTGAATGTATGTGACTGAAGAAAAGATGAGAGAGAGTGAGAGAAAACAGAGAATGAAAGAAGACAAGGCAATGGCTCAATCAAATGATAACTCACAATGACTATCAAAAGAGACTTTAAAGCTGTGGTTTCAATGGAGCAGTAACACGTTGACTGAGACCCATTGAGACACTAGGAGAAGACATTACAGGGACATTAAATGAAACAAGCCTTAATGACTCAAAGTATTACTTTCTAAAGAACATGAGAAATACACGCCCACAGGAACTTGACGCTGCGTCTGTATTTAGATTAGACGCATTAGAAAACATTCAAGCTCTATCATAATTCTTAACCTCAAGTTTTTCTGATCCTGTATTGACTTTATTTCGTTCATGGAACGCGAATGAAAATGTTTTGAAGCATCTCTGAGGTGATTTTTTTTTCATTCAAAGGACGCATGTTGTTACCACCAGCACAATACAAGCCTTTCTTTAAAGTCATACAGGCTTGAAAGAAAGGTTAATCAAAAATAATACATATTGTGGGTAAACTATTCAATAGACTTTACAAAGTAACCGTGTGACAGAATCAGCTTCACCTCTGTGTGTTTGGGAATAAAAACAATTACATATGAAACAATAGATGCAAAAATAAGAAACACAAATAAGAAAACATGATCATATGCTCTAATATGTTGATGGACACACTGTATAACTATAATAGTTTCATTGGCAGAACAAAATGATTTGTAGATTTCACACTAAACACACCATAGTACCCGTGTCCCTCAAGAAAAAGACAAGACTCCTGGTAATCACTCAAACCAAATCCACCTCAGCTCCCCTGAGAGGAGGCTCACCCCCAAATCCTGAGTGGACGTTCTTAACCCAGATGTCAGATTATGTTTCACCACTGGCGAGGAAGTATTGGCAGTTCTCTCCACAGATAGAGAGGTTGTCATCAGGATATTGAGTTTGATGAATGATGCATTCGGGACCGCGTGTTGTTATCAATGCATCATATCCAAAACAGCTGTGAATATGGAATGATAGCATCTATAACAATGGCATCACCGTGGGGTGTAGTTTCCAAGCTTCACACCGAAGACACTTGTAGCTGACATGTAGACATGAAGACATGTAGTTCCAATGATCTTCATAGATGAACTCTTGGGATCTCTTTAGAGGAACTACACAACAAGAGACTTTAAAACTTGGGCTGTCATGGTATCGGATTTTCACTACATGGTTATCATGGCCAAAATAATTCATGGTAACGATATTATCACAGTATCACGGTATAATATTGAAATGTAAATGAATAAATAATGACAATATTAATAACAAAGCTACCAGTTCATCAGTCATAAACTTCATTTATGTTGCGTTTTCTCTGTTTTGTTGACCGAGAAATGAATCACTTAAAATAGGGGCATAGAGAGACAAAGAGAGAGTTTGTTACCGTTGTGGCTCTTAAGGCAAAATGTGGCTTCTACTGCGTTAGAGCGTGCAGCTGGCACTGAATTATTTATGGTATCAAATGTGTAATATTAACGCTGTATAAATAATCATGGTTATCAATATCATGGCTATTGTCAATACGGGTATATTGCGACACCACCTTTAAAACATAACCTTAACAAACAGTTTTCCATTTCAGTAGATGAACATGTATGTCTATTACCTACAAAAAAGCTGCTTAGGGCCATGGCCATTGGGTGAACTGACCTGCCCTAAAGGTGTAAACACAAGAGGGCCTTAAATACCGATCAGTTAGGCAACATATATAATTGAATTTTATTTATCTAACGCTTTTTACAATGTTACATTGCTTTAAAGCAGCTGTACATAAAAAATAATAATAATAAAACACAGAACAAAAGTCAGACATGTTAATGGTATTATTGTAAATAATATGTGTGGGATGTATAAGACTAATTAGGCATACTAGGTTTATAGTAGGTTTATAAATAAAGGCTTGACTGATCCGAGAAAACCACAAAATCATTAAACAAGATATGCGTTTCAGCTTCATGGACATGGCATATAAAAGATATGGTGTATAAGGGATTTACAAAATACCAGACACTCTCTCATCACTGACTGATCATTAATGTGTTGCTAATGAAACAGCAAGCAGTGCATGCTGGGTTGCCGATGTCTTCAATCCATCTCTGGCCATTTGAACTGCTCAAAGGAGGCCCCAACCTCAGTTCTGCTCTCCTTTACATAGACAAACATCACTTATGTGAATAGTGTTTAAAGGGAATTTGACATTTCTAAGTTTCCAGGAGGCTTTTAAAGGAGTGAAAATCCTGTGAGGATTAGAGGAACAGAGTATAAACATGTTAACACGTGATATTTATTCTCCAGGTGCACGATAAGACAGATTTATGTCTGACTAAACCTCAAAGGGGCCTCAAACAGCTTAAAACTTTTGGACAGTTAATTAAACCCTCAGACAAATAATACAAAAAGGATAAAAAATGTTTGCACAGCACCAGCTAGCACTTTTACCATCATGTGTATGAATATACAGATTCTTAGATTTTATTAAGTGAGTAGATTTGCCTGTGTAAAAGTCAAAGCCATATTGCTAGGGTGTTGTGGTTGCCAGGACCTTGTTAAATGGTTGCTAAGGTGTTGCTAGGCAGTTACTTATAAACTTATCCCCAGGTTTGTTCAGATTTTCTGGATCTCCTTTAATGCAAATCTTTTTACAGTCAGGTAAAATCCCTGACACCTTAGAAAAGTATCAGTATGTCCCTTCACAAGCCTCATGATCTGAGCTATCATGGCCAGCACCCAAATGGTGGAGGTGAGTTTCATGCTGTAGTTTAATCCTAAACAACACTCTCAATCGCATTGCTGCTCTACGATGGAAACCTCACAATCTATAGCACTTTAATAACCAGCCCCTGGAATACAACACCTCTGTTCCTGTGGCACATGCTAACTCCACCTGGCCTGAAGCCCTGGCACTTCTACAGAGCCCACAACCCTTTCCCACTGAGAATGAAAAACATGGATTCCTCCTCTCTTCTTTTTCGTTGTTTATGCCCCCACCCCCCGATGTGTCAAATCCTATCACATTACCAGAACATCACCATAAATGTCTGTAAGGGAAAATATATAGTGACAAAACGTTACCCCAAAGTGCCCCATTGGACCCAAAAGGTTTATCGTCAGGGGGTAAAGACCTCCTGCATTTGACTCCTCACAGGGGGGCATATGGAAACAGGCAACAGCATGCAAAGCAAACCACCATGAAGTACTAAAAATAAAACTTCTCTCCAATGACATACAGCAGAACAAGCAGGGGCAGCATGCAAAGGCGTTTATTAACAAATAACTGTATGAACTGTTGTATTACAAGAAACATACATTTACAGTTATGCATTTGGCAAATGGTTTATCCAATGCGACAGAACATTCAAGTTATACAGTACATGTGTCCCTTGGGAATCAAACCCACAACCTTTGCGTTGCTAATGCAATACTCTACCAGTTGAGCTACGGGAACACTTAAAACTTAAATACTTGGCTGGCTTAAAAGTAGTGCAAATGACTCGTATTGGTAAAAAGCCACCTTAAAACTTTTTCTGATGTAAGCATAATAAACTGCCAAGTGATTTTGACTGTAATCTGCATCTGAGGGGCTGAATGGTTCAACATTAATTGGGCTATAGCGGTTGATGGTCCATAACAATGCCGGGTACAGCCAGAACAGCGCACAAGCCAGATACCCCTTTAAAAAGCCCCCTTACAGCTAGCAACCAGATCCGCCTTTAGTTTTAAGATGACACAGTACAGAACATCAGCGTTCTGTCATTTTAATTAAAGGTCAGCTAAGCCCAAATTCTTCTGCACTGTGTGTTTTGGTTTCACTTTGCAAACAAGAGATTACGAAGTTGTTTGCTTTTTAAATCAGTGGGTTTTCCCCGTTTTATCACTTCAAAAATGCAGAGCAGAGTCAAATTCCGACCCTCCAGATTCTTTACAACTTATTAGAAATGACACGCTGACCTAATAAGGCTTGTTTTGCACATCTTTGTGATTTAATTGGACTTTGGGGTTTTCTCATTAGCAGACAGAAGCAGCGTCCATGCCTGATAAAACTCATACATCACACTCTTCAAATAGGCACAGGAGAAGTCAGCCCATTTCCTGCTAATGAACCAATTTTGGCACTGTGGTTTTAGTGCTGGACTAATGCCCAGCACAGCTGCCTCTGTCCTCATTAACCGTATTAGTTTACACAGCAGTAGATTATTGCTTTAATTAGGCTGATAACAACTGACTTCAAATGGGATTTATTGGAGAATGTTTAATAAGCAATTTAAACATTACGAAGCGAATCTGTTTTCACCACAGCAAAATTACATAAAATTACATAACAGAAGAAGAGTTTGAAGACATTGTGACTGCAGCGGAGTTCATACTTTTAAATACAAATGCTTACTTTTTAAATAGCTGTCTGTGCATGTTAAACTGGGACGGGATGTTTCTGTAGCTGGTAAAGCATTGTGCCCGCAACGCCAACATCAAGGGATTAAGTCCCAGCCAGGGAACATACAAGCTGTTAAAATGTATTACTTGAATGCACTGTAATGTGCTTTAGATAAAAGCATCCGCCAACTGCATAAATGTAATGTGGGTGGGATATGAAACAGAGATATAATAAAAGTTACTATAAAGTTTTTATTTGCTTTACTGTACTTGTTGGATGGTAGCCACGAAAGATCAAACCATACAGAAGGATGGACTCCAGGTGAGACACACCTGTGTGCCACCTGGAGCAAAGCACAGTAGAGAAACAAGCAAGCTTTATGACTCAAAGGCCAGCAGCTGTCCTCTGACTGCTGGTCACAAAAGCATTAATGACTCGCACAAACAAAACAATTCCACCATCAATAAAAAACATTTTCAGAGCTTGTGTTTAGGGAGGACACACAACCGAGAAACGACAGGGAGGGACTTTGCAGAATCGAGGGCTCCAAAACTCTCATTCCCAACAAACACCCCTCACCTCTAGCATTACAGGAAGTTATCGGCTCTGACACCTCATCAAACGGAATGAGATAAGAGTGGAAAGGAACCACTGAATCTACAGCGAGGAGTTGTTGGTTGAGCTTTTTGATATGAATGTAAGCTTTGGAGTGATTCACACTGACAAACCACAAGTATGAGGCTGGCCCACAACAGCTGGGCTGACCACGAGACCTCCAGAACAATGAGCTAGCCTGACAACGCTCCAGCTTACACAAAAAGGACCTCATTTGACCTTGGAGATCCATTACGCGGAGAAGCTCTGCAGCTGGGTTGCATGGGAAAAAAGTTAGTCTTAATTGACTGAACGCTGCCACTTTAAATAGCTAGGTAAGCGTGCGGTTCAAACCGTTTTAGGGTTCACAGAGGTTCCTGCTCATACTTGGTGATTTGTGATTTAGTGATTTTAACAAACCTTGACATATAACTCATCCCACACTGTTTGTGTTTCAGACATAAATGATACCTCGAATTATGCTGCTTGTTAGTAGATCTCTGCCATTACTTACCTCATGTTTGCTTAGTGGATTATGCAATTTGCAAAAAAATCCCTAAAGACATATGCTGAAGAGAGACCCAAGTCATATCTAGGAACCAGAATATCATAGACTTGTGGGTGAGACTTGGGCAAGTAAACAACCACCTAGCAACCACCCAGACTATCATAGGAACCACCTAGCAATCACTAACAACACCTTAGCAACTGCATAGCAATCCCTTGGCAACTACTCAAAACACCTTAACAACTGCATAGCAATCCCTTGGCAACCACTCAAAACACCTTAACAACTGCATAGCAACACACTAGCAAACCCCAGATCACCTTAAACCTTTTGATAGGCAAGCAGCGGTTACATTTGCTTAAGAAAATCTAGTGGTCATTAAAAGCACACAAAATTAAAAAAAGGCATTTTAAAGTTTTAGATTTCTTACCCATTCAACAGTAACTGGAGGGCAGCCCATAAAACTCTTGCTTTATGAGTTAACAGCAATTTGTTCTGTTTACACAATTTTCAGCCTGAACCGCTCAAACAGAAGCAGAGCCAGAGAGCCATATTTGCTTTTATGTTAAATGACCTAATGCATTTGATACTGATGTTGGGTAAATACATGGTTATTCTGGCTGCTGCTTATGAAAGGAAGTACGGCACCCATAATAACAGAGATTTTATTAACGTCCTTTATGAACTGTGGATTCTGGCAGACCTTTCGTCCCTTGATATATGTCTGAATAGACATCATATTGCTGGAATGCTTAATGAATAATCCAAAGTGCTGTTCAGTAGCCCTTTATACATTTCCAAAGCAACTTACAAAGCATACAAAGTCATTTTCATCAGTCTGTGTATTGCCTGGAATTCGGACCCATGACTTTGACACTGCTAGCGCCTTATTGCTGAGTTTTCAGTTGTATGTCCCTTTTACTTGGCCACCACATGGCCAACTTCTGAAGTGTGTCCCATGCAGCCCACAAAATATTTCTTAAGATCATTTTGCTCCTGTAGCTCAACTGGTAGATCACAGTGATAGCCACACCAAGGTCATGGGTTTGAATCCCAACAGACAAACCTTACTGAACTTTTTTGCCAGTGTAAGTCACTCTTGGTGAAGAATGTGGACTGTATGAAAATGTATTTTTCTTATTATCTTGACAAAAATCATCTTCAATTCTCAGGTTATCTCATAAAACAACACCAAAGTATGATCTCTAGAAAGCTGTATATTTTTAGACTTTAGGTACAGTATAAAATAAAAAAAACAGTTTTTTCTTTAGGTTATTTATTATTTAAACAATAGCACAGTCAACACTGCACAGGCCTATACATGGGCTGCTTCTACTCGCGTCCCAAAAGAGTCTGACCAATAGGAATAGGTTTTGCTCAGGCAAAACAAAAGAGAACAAAGACCTCCTCTTTTCTATTCCTTTAACAGCATGTGTCGGGCTTGGCAGGTTAAACAGCGAAAGTGTCAAGCTGAAGTAAGTGTTAAGTGGAACGATACTGCAGATTCTAATTCACAAAAGACCTTCTGCTGAAGGGTGTTAAAGATGATACCTAAATGTTCTCACAGTGTGTTATGAATTTCAGTGAGGCCTGTAATCAGCTGACTCATCTTTCTCTCAGACAGACATGGGGAATACAGTCCATTTATTCATGACTATCTATCTACTCAGGAAAATAACTCAATCTACATGGTCACCCAGGCATTATCTTTGGAATGTCTGAAAGTAAAGGCCTCATTCCTAAAATATGACTCGGAAGTTATGGGAAAAATAAATTACTTCCACTAAACAAAGATACATTCTGATGAGAAATACCACCATACTGAATGTTGGAAGAGTGAATTGTATTAAGTCTGGGCTGCTCATTTTTGATGAGTAAGACGCACCATGCTGATTCTAGTGTACTCCTTTCTCGACTTTATCTTGTGCCATCCAGATAAAACATAAATCATCATTTAGGGTTCCAGTACATTCTGAACACCCAAAGTAGAAAGAAAGACTGGAGAAAACCCTAGCAAAAAACTTGAATTAGTGACTGAAAAGATAAGTTGACCAAAAAATGAAATTTCTATCATGATTTATTCACAGTTACGGTTCTTGTTGGAACACGGGAGTCATTTTAAAGAACGTTGACACTGCTCTGCTTTTTTGTACAACAAAACTAAATGGGAACTGAAGTCTCAAACCTTCTCTCAAACGTTTTTTTTCCTGACCAGAAGGTGAGGAAATGATGACAGAATTCCTGTCCATTATGGCTGTACTTTTCCTTTAATAAGGAATTTCAACATTCGTAGAGGACCAATCCCATTGTAAAGGTCACGAATGTTAAGTAACACCTCAAGAGTGAGAAACAGGTTTGTGGATGAGAGCATTTGCCTCCTAATCTCTTCAGTGCTGATGGTATCTTTATTGTAATTAAAACAAGACGAGGTGCTGATTTGGCCTGGACAATGACGCATATCCACCTCCACTCTGCCAGCTCATGCTAACTAACTCTCTTATGGTTTCTGTGGCCGCAGCTCAATATCATACCAGGAAATATCACTGGAGAGGCCTGACAGCATTTATCCTCATGACTGTTACACAGCATGCTGGACCCAACACAAGGTTACTGTTATGTCCAAATGACAGCAGGTGACGTCGTCCCGGAAATGACCAAAACAACATCAGCTTTAAAGGAATGCAGGTGCTTCCCAAGGCGGGTGAATACAGAATGCTGTTAATAATGCTGCCCTGATGAGTAACTGGCCTTGATTAATTAAGCCATTGAACTGACTGAGGCTCAGCTCTGCCTATAAGCTGAATGAGCTGAGAAAGTATAAGGGTGCAGATTTGCTCTGGGTCTAACTATGCTGTAATAAGGAGTTAAGTATTAACTCATGAGTTAAGCACACTGTATCTTCTAGAGAACATGGTTCTCAAAAAGACTGGGACTGTGGACTGAGAGAGGACAGCTATGTTCCAAAATCTGGTGAGCTGTCTATATGGGCAGCTGCCTTCCAAGGTGGTAGGAGTGAACATCCCACATATGCAATACACCCACCCATATGTTATTATGTACAGACAAATGTTAAAATAAATGTCAGCTGCTCATTTCTAACATCAGGATCTTTCAGGATATCCAGAGCACAAAGTGCTACACAAAGCCAAAAACAGCTCCACTGTAGATTTGGCTGATTTGTCCACATTTTACTAATCATTAGTTCTTCTGCCATTTAGGAATAACAGCAACTATTCTACTTCTCACTTATTACCTCACCATGACTGGGCAGGCTAAGTTGCACAACACGTCCTTTTTTGCAGCTTTTTTACCATAAATGTTTTTTCTAGAAAACATTACAGTATGTTTTCATAGCACAAACAATTCTAATCTGAACAGAGTAAGAAAGATGTAATTCAATGTGATATGACCCCTTTAAGTATCAGTGCATAAATCAAAATACATTTTTCCCAATCAATGCCCTTTGGATTAAAGCATACACACTTTGCTGTATTTCACAAGGCTTTCAATTCCGCAATCCCACAATTCACTGCAGCCGTGCCATTTTTCAGCACCATAATGAAGCGGTACAGACACAACATCAATACGGTTAATAAAAGCATCAATTAGAGAGCTGTGATTGAGTGGATCTTTGTTTAATCATGCGAGGAACACCTACAGGAGGATTTGTGTGGATTACGGGGAGGGCAGAAGACTCTGGGGTAAAATACACCCTCAGTATTTAGAACAGTCCCCCATGGTGGTCTTTGGCCAGGCTCTGTACCAAAATGATGTAATCGCACAGAGGATCCGATTTACTTTGGCTCCCTGTTGTCTTATTATTTCAAAGGCTACATCATAGAAATTCTAGCTGGGCAGAGGAGAAAAATATATACATTTTCCATAAGACCCTTTAATGCTTTTTGATATCTAGTTAAGATCCTGTCATTATAAGACTCAGGTTTCTCACCTCATCTTTGTTCTCACAGAGTCCAATGAGATTCACTCAAAAGCAAGCAAGTCTAAAAAGCTTTAAACAACAACAGGATTAAAGTGTATTGTGTTCCTTTTAACACAGTGTAGTTCTCTGATCAATGCAACGCTGCTCGTTTTGGACGTTAAGACCTTTTGAGCTGCAAACTTCAGTGTTTTGGTTTCGTTTTAACCTTTCAGGTTATGCTGTTGTAAACCTGGCAGCATTTTTAGAAGCTGGAGAGTTAAATGATTACACAGGCCATAACCAAATTTTAAAAACTGTACAAAATTTAAAAATGAAAATCACTAAAATCTATTTTTTATTTAAATATCTCAAATATTTTTAAAAACTAAATACTATAATGTTTTTACATACAATCACCACTAATCCTTATTATCACAATGGTGGAAAGGCGTTTGAACTGACGCTGAAGTGGCAAATTAATAAAAGTGGAGCAATACTGCCCCCTAATGGCAGTATTCCTCTTTAGCGTCTCAAAAGCGGTTCTCTTTACAAAATAACAGACGTGCTTAGGTGAGTGACATTTCCCCACACATAAGCCCACATCAGTCTCACACATCTTAGATCTACAAAGGGTGGTTGTGTTCAGTTTCATACACCAGTCTTAACTTTACTCCGTATGCTAAACATTATACGAGTTAACAACAGATGGCAGTAAACACACAGAATGCAATGCAATGAAATTCACAATACGGGCTACATACAAGTCACATACCACATCTAAAGATACTACAACAGGGTTAATATGATCATAAAATAATCTATTAAAATATTATATATATATTTAACCAATGCTGACATGAGGCTAAAGGCATTACCTTTGGTTGAACATTCCTCTGAAGTTGTAATTGGCTCTGTAGTTAGGAATGGGTTTTGGGTCCAGGGGTCTGTAGATGGCCGGCTCTCCTCGCTTCATGGCCAACCCATTCAACTCCACTGTAGGAGTGATGCTACCTAAAAAAAAAGCATCTTTCCTCTTATCATAAACATCTTTAACATTTGTACAAAAAATAAATACATTTCACCTATGCAGTAACAGAATATGTTTTTAACCAAGCAGATGGATTTGCACGAAACCTCCTAATATTGATTATTTCAAATGTCACACATGCAAGTGTTTGCCTAAACTTACAGAAGGACATACACAACTTTGAGATTTTAGGAACAAAAGTTGACGGTAACAGCTTATGCACATTTGAGTTCTGTAGAGTTAGGATGACACTCCCATGAAGAAAACACAAAAACAAAGAATGGAAAGCAAGAGTCTAGGGTTTCTCTACCGATCTGAGGCACAGATTTGAAGAGCAGAGTCTGTTTTTACAAGGACAATTCATTTGAAACTAACAAAAATGGCTGAAATCCTTTTATTATTGCAAGACGTTGTTTTAACTTAGCCAACAAAGTAAACAACTGACAGAACTGACTGCAGAATTGTTTTATGTAGAGCAGCTGTCTCTGACTCCAATGATGTTGGTTTGTCTTTTGAAGAGGCTGAACTGAAACTGATCTCTCCGCAACCCACCCTGATATCTTAACTCAATATTTACCATAGAAACACGTACAGTGGCGTCCAAAAACAGCACTGCTCCTTATTTGTGTTGCATGGAAACACTCTGTTATTGCTTACAAGTTAGGGGCTCTATCTTCCAAATTATGGAAGATTGCAATTTAATGACTTTCCTTAAAAAAAAAATGGTGTCTTTAATACCAAGCAAATTTGAGGCAATGACATATTATGATTATTGTCATGGCTGAGGGGCTTCCAGACTCCACACGGCGAATCTATCAGAACTAAGTATCTATCAGAACCTGAGACGTGACAATAATAACTTTTGTGGTATATTGTGGTCCTAATGCAAAGCTTGTGTGTGTTCCTGGGAGATGATGATACCTGGGTTGCTGTTGATGTCTGTTTTAGGTGAGCGGGGGGGAGGCCGGGGCAGGCTGCTCTCACTCAGGGCCTTAGTTGCTGTGGAGTGCTGGGCCTTCTTGATGCTGCTGCCTTCTGCC
This sequence comes from Botia kubotai, assembly GCA_036877585.1. NCBI lineage: Eukaryota > Metazoa > Chordata > Actinopteri > Cypriniformes > Botiidae > Botia > Botia kubotai. The sequence continues at coordinate 12,684 of JAZGTI010014314.1, forward strand.
TCCCATACCTGGTTCCCCAAACACAGCTGCACTGTAAACACCTTCACATAGAAGAGACGATACACACAGAACGCAATGATATTAGTGATCAGGGTGAATACAGGTTGAGCATACAGCTAACGTAATGAGATAAAAGTATGGGTGCCTGTTATTTATAATCACTGGGCATGTTTTACAGACTCTTACCGGCAATTCCCTTTAGGACATGCAAGTTTACGTTTACAGTTACATTTATGCATTTGGCAGACGCTTTTATCCAAAGCGACTTACATTGCATTATACTATGTTGTTAACACCATGCTCTAACCACTGAGCTACAGGAAAGCCTATTTCCTGTTTAAGTTCAGATCATGCTGAATGTAATATGAACATAATATATTGGACGTATTTAGCATTAGGACACAGCAATGCATTTGTAATCATGAAAACAGTAGCCATTGTTATACCTTAGCATGTGCAGGCCCGTTCTCATTCAGCAGTTTGTACTGAGGCTGAGTCCTGTTGAAACGGGCTAACTCATTTACCAGACACATGGGGGTTTTCTCTTTAGGGTTTGCCATGTTTTCTTGAGGAGGGCCTGACAAGAAAAAGGACACAATTTAGTTGAACTCAGCGTAAACAAACAAATAAAAGAACAGACAAACAAACAAGTACATAAATGAATGCAGTGGCCCCCCCAAAGTATTTGGATATTTAGGCACACAAAAAAATTATCAATATGATTGTATTAAATAACAAAATGTTAAACCAAGTTTGAATCGACAAACAAATGATGCTAGAGCTTTACTCAGAATTAAAGCTATTTTTGTGATTACTATTAACCAACTGTCCCCAATGTACCGTGCTTGTTGACTTTAACAGTAAATATATTAAAAATCAACCTGAAGTTATTACTATACATTTCACAGAGCTGTTAATTGTTATGACTCATAAATTTGGAATAACCAGCTGTCTCTAGTCTAAAACATCTGATTTCTTTTGTTTAGATGAACTGAGAACACATCATGTTCTGAGATTCCCTCTGCCATAACCCAAGATACACTGTTTGTCTTTGTTTTCCAAACATAACAATTTGCTTGGTTAACTGAAAGCAAACACATCATACAGTGGCTTTTGTGGATATCCATTGTAACTTGTGTTATTTGTCAGTATACCCATAACAAAATGTTTTGTAGTTATCTAATCTCAATTTTACCAACATCCCTCCAGGCTGACTCTACATTGGCAGAATGCATTGGATCAGTATAAACACTGTAGCTGAATACCTGATGGGCTGGCTGGTACAGTGGAGTCCACAAAGCCAGAGGCAGGGCTGGGGCAGGTGGGCGATGTGGCTGGCACTGTGCCGTTGATGGTGGGCTGCAGACCCAGAGCTCCTGGGCTGGGCATGGCTACAATGGGCACCACAGGGGACAGGCCAGGCCCAGACAAGGGGGCTGATGTCTGCACTTTCACTTGAGCCATGCTCTATCACTGTCAAAAACAACATAACTTCACATTTAACC
>JAZGTI010014315.1:0-14188 GCA_036877585.1 Botia kubotai
GTAATTACTTACTGTAATTAGTTGTAATTACTTACTGTAATTAGTTGTAATTACTTACTGTAATTAGTTGTAATTACTTACTGTAATTAGTTGTATGCTAGTCACATTCTTTTCTGATTAGCATATAAATGAAAACAAATATATAATATAATATAACAAATATATATAGAAACACTATTCAACAAAGATTAAATGAACCTCATAATTGATTACACTGCAAAGCTTCTGTACTTTAAACCCATCATAACACCAGCAGCAAAATACAAACACAGCACAACAACACACATAAATAAAAGATCGTTTGTAAAGTGCTGAGATGGCCGTAGAGAGAGGCGAGACAGAGTTACAGATTGCAGCGGTGTCCCCAAAAGAACATGTTTTAGTCTGGGTCAGAAAGCGGATGCAGAATTAGTGGATAGTTCGGCACTAATCTGCCCGTCTGCTGCTCTTAAAACACCTTTCAAGAGTTTCACAACATACTTGACTGATGGTGACAATGATTAGTGCTCAGAATTGTGTGTGTTTACCAGACGGGTCTGATGGATGGGTGGTAAGGATGCTGTGTGTCATTTTGTTTGCACTGTTATGTTCTCGTATCTCAGTATGCATGGAGACAACAACAAGAAAAGCATCTATAGACTAATTTTCTCTAAGAATCCAAACACAAACTTCAGCCCTCAGTATTACATCTGCATGTGTAACCTGTGCCGTACCGCTTGTTCAAGTGTGCTATTACTTTCACCAAAAAACAGATAATAATAAAAAAGTACATTGAGACTCAACTCAAAGAAAACCTCTCGTTCATAAATACAAAAAGAGAATAACAACAGGAGATTGAACCACAAGTTTTCATGTGCTCTGGAATGTTCTATGAGAAGCAACTGAGATATCAGATCTTAATTCTTACATTTTTAAAATGTTTAAAACAAAGTTTTGTCCAGGGGCCAGAATATTATAAAGACTTGGGGTTCAGCTTTGGGTCTAGCAAGCCTAGCCCCCCAGCAACCGCCCAGCTAAACACTGAGAACACCTTAGCAACCACATAGCAACCCCCTGGCAACTGCCTAAAACATTCAAATATCAGCCCAGCCAAGCTCCTGTCACATTTTTTGAAAAACTCTAGTTACTTTTTTGCAATTCCTTTTGGTGCTGTTAGTGGCACAGAAATGATTTCCTGCTGCTGTGAAAATACTCACACAAGAACCTTTGATGAGATCTGTTTGTGAATGACACTCAGAAATGAGGGTTTTGTGTTTTGTACAGTTTGTTCATGACGCACACACAAACGCTCCTGACTTCTGCTGTTCATTGAGTTATTATGGAATATTATGGGATATATATCCCACTATGGGATAGTGAGATATATAATTATGTAGCACCATCCTGTGACCTTTGACCTACACTGGCCAATAAAAGACAGCAGGTGCATGTGTGTGTCTCACCTGTAGAGAAAGAGAGGGAGAGACAGGTGGAGAGAGTCAGATGTCATGTACAAGTCAGATGCTGTGTACAAACCCCAGCACATATATAAATATAACGCTGGTCATTATGTCCAAGCAGTGTGACGTGACTCTGACCACCAAACACCAGCAGATGAAGTTCAGGAGAAGATAACGTTTGTTTTGTGCTCACTGTGTACCTCTGCTAAAGCACGCTGTGAATGTGACGAGATGTAACACAGAAACACAGGCGACAAGTCATGAGAATGACTCACTTCGCTGTGATTGGATGATTATGCAGTCAACACAGAGAGAGGGAGTGAGAGAGACACCTTGACCTTGATGATCTTCTCTTTAGCTTGATCAGTAGGTGGGTGTGTGTGTGTGTGTGTGTGTGTGTGTGTGTGGCTTTCTAAATGAACTGTTTAGAAGTTGCTTAATGGCCAGATGGCACAAAGCAAATGAGTTAGAATTGAGTTTGCATACTTATGAAGCCTCTCTGAATAATGAATGAGATGCAAATGACACTGAACTGTCTGACAGGCCAGTAAGATGAGTCATATATAGAGGCAAGTGTGTGTGTGTGTGTGCAGATGTTAAAAACCAGCAAGCCATCAAAGTTATTCAATTCTCATGTTCAAGAACAAATAAAAGATCAAGAGACATCTGAAGTGTATAAATAAATTATTTATATAATTATTATTATATAAATTATAAATGATAATAACTAACCTAAACGTGACCTTTACACAAATCTGTCAACAGATTTAAAACAAAACACGATTTTAAGGACCATTTCAAACGGTCATTTAAAAATAATGTTTAGTAACACAAACCCTGTTTAAAACTCACTTCATAAGCATACATATGCTTTTCACTTATTTAATTGCATATTTTGTCTGAAATAGTGTACAATACAACACTTGTTTTCTTTTAATGATTATTTTCACAAAAACAAGAACTGTGCCAGCAGGTACTCACCCTCATGTTGTGTGAATCCTGTATGACAGAAACAGAAAGCTGATGTTTTGAAGAATGTTGAAGCAGCTTTTTCCTGAAAAGAAAGTAATCGGGGACCTCAGACTGACGTGCTCCAAAACAAAACAAAGCAGCATAGAAGCAGTTTAGTGTTGTGAAGCTACACATGGATAAACCGTTTGCCTGTTTGAATGGATTGACTGAGAAGCAACTGAGGATTGGCTAAACAAGCACAAGTTTCTTCAGTGAGTGGATGTATTTCCTAGTTCAACAGGAAATGTGGGCGGAGCATACGAAGAGCACTTTTTTATTAGCCAATAGCCTGTAGTGTATTGGCACCCACGCCGCACATGGTTTGCTGCTTGCTGTTGTCAATCAGAAGTATTGTAGGGGAGGAACTTTCTAATTCTAGAGAGCAGCTTATTGGACAAAATAAGTGAGTGCAGGATGAGTCATCAATATTTTTGGTTCATATTGAGATGTCAGCAATTCTTTTTTAATTGTTTTGCTGTTTTAGATCTCACAGCCTTGAAAAATAAAAAAGACACAAAAAATAAAAAGATGACTTTGGTGTGCATGAAACATATTCATCATACATCTGTATCCTTTTAGTGTGTAAGCTGCTGCTGTTGGGCTACCTCCAAATACACACAAATCTTATTTTCAGTGTTTGCTCCTGTGGTCACAGTTCCTCTCTGTGGTCGTTTCAGTCTGTCTGAAATCATGGAGGGTGGAACATTTGTAATGACCTCATTTAACATACTTCTACACCTGCGCTGCTCTATATTCCACTGTGTATGTGTATTCTGACACTGCTGTATGATTTAGGGGCACACTCGGTTTTAAGAGGCACACTCACTCGAAGACTGAATATAAACAAATCCAAAGGTGTGGGGGGGACATGCTAAATATTGAATTGTATTATTATGTGTGCCTTATTTTATATTTAAAATATATATATATATATTTTTTTACTTTAGTTTTATATAACTGTCCTGGCATTCACTGTGGACAGCAAAGTAAGAATTTCATTGTACAGGGAAACCTGAAAATAAATGTGTGTGTGTTGTTTTATCCTAAAAACATAAAACAACACACACACACACCTGCACATACACTTACTCCATTATGTAGTTAGTAATATTATACAATAATACATAATAAATAAAAAAACTGAACAAAAGCTTTCAATAATAGCTGTATTTTTAGTTGCTTCTAAGCATATTAAACTACAAAAGCAGCAAAAAGTTCTGCTGTGTGTTTTGAAAAGCATAAAGTAATGAAATTTACAAACTATTTACAACGAACTATATAGTACACATATACAGTACAAGTACATATATACAGGATATACTAATATATAACTTTATTACCAATAAATCGCCTCTGTTTATATTCTTCTGCTACATGATCACTCACAGTTAGGGTGTGTCTTTATTCACCACAGTGTACACTTGTGTCTTCTCTTCTCTGTCCTCCTCGTCTTCCGCTGGGATCTTTGGCTGTAGTGTGTCAGTATCTCACTGTGTCAGTATCTCACTGTGTCAGTATCTGCTTCACACGGCTGTGACTGGAATATAAACTCAGATATATACATAATCATTGGCTTTCTCAGCGGCTGATTTCTGAAGCAGGTGATGCAACCAAACAGGTGCTTGAATGAAATTCTAGAACACTCAAAACCCAAACAAACACACACTCTTGAACACAGGCATTTACTGATTTACAGGCACAATCGTAACTCCTGTTTGACCAAACGTGCTTTCTCACTAGTCTACTGAGTCATTCAAACTCAGGACAACACCATAACACTCATAGCCAATCAGCAATAGGGGGTGTGTCCAACAGTCGTTGCATAGAATGTTGTTTATAAAGAATATGTGTTTATAACTGACATTTAACTAACTGGTTAACCTAACCCAACCCTGCTACTCACTCTACAAACAGAAACTACAAACAGTTTTGTTTATTTTTTAAAAATTAAAAAAAGTCTATTGTTAATGTTTATTTAATGATTTTTACACAAGATAAATTAAAAACACTAAAATAAGGGGTTTCCAATATATTTAGACAAATATTATTTAAAATGCAAAAAGTCTGCATAAAAAATTCAATAAAAATTCTAATCCATTCGCATCTGTGCCTGGCAACGAGATACCAAGCAGACGGCAAACTCGTTAAAAAAACAGTACGCTTGTAACAATGATTGAGGTTTACACAAATTACAGCACACTTATATCTGTCAGTAAATACACACACACACACTGCCAAAACATTCAGAGGAAAGCTGCTAGACTGTTTCTCCTGCATGATTGTACTGCTCCTCTACTGAAGCAATTCCAATCCACGATCCTGTTCAAACGCTGATGTGCTGTCATGATTTTCAATCACAGCATCTTATAAAGACCTCACTCAGCTGAAGACGCAGAAACTTTGAATCTACACTCTCAGCCTGAAGTCTCTGTGGGCTTCTCTACAGAAGATACACACCGTCAGGGGTAATGTATTCTGTTTTAATTAGAGCTGGTGAGGGGAGCTGCCATCAGTCCAGCTGAGAGGTTTTCAGCAGGGAATCTAAACAGTGCCAGCACACAGAGTAACTTTACTCCATCCCTTACACAACTGTGTGTTATTAAACTCTCAGCTCTGATTGGGTGAGTCACGTTTTAAGCTGCTGTAAGATACTGTAGCAATGCCCCAGCAGTCATAAAGAACACTCATGCAACTGCATAGCAACACCTGTGCTGACAGAAATCTTTGCATTAATGATGACCAGCAGTCATGACCAGCTGTAGTGTGACGTTTGGGAAGTGTAATCGTTTGCAGTATTCAGGATGTGTAAAGCCGGTTGTATTTATGCAGCACCAGAGAAACAGATTTCCAGAGAAAAAATTGAAGGACACATTTTTACACCAATACACAAACATAATGAAGTTCTGCTTCATTCCAGTCTGATGATCAACATGAATAATCTGCAGAACATGCTACACTGGATCAGCACAATTTACATGATATCTGACTGCACATGTAAAAAATCAGCTTGTTAGCAGACTATATCTTTTGTGCTAATTAATGCAAATTTATACAAAAATGATGCACTGCACATTAGGCGCACATAAATAAAGTGTCTTTGAATTCAGATTTGGATGTTACACAGAGCAGAAATATAATTCACAAGTCTTACAGGCATTTCTGTGCCAATAAATATATAAATAAATGTCTAAATAAAGAAATTTCTGAGGAACACATTAGAGAAAATCTGTCTTCTCTTACACAATCTGACACTTTGTGTCATTGTTTTGCTTTACTCTTGTTCCAGGAACATTTTTCTATCAGCAGATTACTGCACACTGTGGAAAGATGTATAAATGTATGCAGCCGATCCTCCACTATGAGAGCATACACACACTGTACAGATGAAAGCACAGAAATAATGAATGAAATTCACACAAATAACTGCATGATTGTAATGCTCAGCCAGCACATGATAGACAGTTCACCCAAAAATTAAAATTCTTTCATAATTTACTCCCTAGTGTCGATTTAAACCTGTATGACATTTTCTTCTGTGGAACACAAAAGATGTTTTTTTCTGTCTGTTCTAAGCCCAAAGGTTTTCTCACTGTCATTTTCAAATCTTAATCTTAACTCATCGGCAAACATTTTTTGTTTATTTTGTGCTCTGGAACCATCAATAAGGGAATATTTGGGTCTTTTCTTGTACTTTATCCCTCTAACCTAGTGCTCAAATATCCATAATCACATTCTCTCCTCTTATTTCTCCAGGAACGCAAGATGAACATCTGCTGAAATCAGAGAAGAAATGAAGTGTTTGGACACACTCAAACACACTGGGAGACTATGTGTTGGGTTACGTATCAGATTCACAATCTGACAAGCTATCGCACATAACCAAGACTGGTTATAATCAAAGCTTACTTTCCAGTGTGAAAAGACACCAAGCATACGTCCCATTTTCTGTGGAATACAGCTAAAGACCATCACCGGTGTAAACACCCGGCCGAACCATGACTGAGGCACGGATGTGTGGATTCAGTGAACATGAAGGGGGTGTGCCGACCAGTGCCTTACTTTGCTGGGCTACGGCCCTTGTGTTTCTCTCGCTGACGAGGGTACCTGTTGTTCAGGGTGACTGCTGGCTCATTGAGGGGGAAAAGGGATTTGTGTGGCTAGCAATCTGCAGCCAGAACCAGCCACCATACGAAAACATTCCATTGCATATCAACAGCACAATCGTGGACTTGCGACTCAATGAGAACAAGATTCGAAGCATCCACTTTTCTTCTCTGAGTCGCTTTGGCAATCTCACTTACCTAAATCTGACAAAGAATGACATCTCTTACATAGAAGATGGGGCGTTCTCTGCTCAATTTAACCTTCAAGTGTTACAGATTGGTTTTAACAAGCTAAGGAACTTAACAGAGGGAATGCTGCGAGGTCTGGGACGCTTACAATACCTCTATCTGCAAGCTAACCTGATAGAGACAGTAACACTCAATGCCTTTTGGGAGTGTCCTGTGATCGAGAACATAGACCTCTCTATGAACCGAATTCAGCAACTTGATGGCGCAACATTTCGTGGTCTATCAAAGCTGACAACATGTGAGCTCTATGCAAACCCATTCAGTTGCTCGTGTGATCTTCTGGGATTTCTGCACTGGTTTGCCGCATTCCCAAACCGGACGAGCGAGTGGATGGTATGTGACACACCAGCTGGCTTTTCAGGCTACAGTCTCTTGAGCCAGAACCCCAGGATTCCAAGATTTCGGAATGCTTTCCATGCGCTCTCTTCTGTCTGCAGAGATAATGTGACTCCATATCTTCATGGATCTTCAGACTGGAGCAGTCCCACCATGTCGCCTGATTTGAGCCCTTGTGGACTGGACGACTGCTCCTCAGGGACATTTCCTAAGGAAACCATGAGTATCGGTCCCACAGTTTTAGATCCAGATGCCCGTCCTGTAATGAAATTAAAGGAAGTGACTCACACAAGTGCAATCATCACAGTCCTGATTCCAAATCCGTTTCGCAAAATGTACATTCTTGTTCTTTACAACAACAGCTTCTTCACAGACATCCAAAATCTGAAAAGCCAGAGAGAAGAGATTGAGTTGCAAAACCTTAAATCTCACACCAGCTACACATACTGTGTGGCATCCATACGGAACTCCCTGAGGTTCAACCACACCTGTCTCACCATCTCAACTGGTTCAAGAACTTTGCAGGAACATGTTGCAAATAACTCGACCGCTACTCACTACATTATGACCATACTTGGTTGTCTCTTCGGAATGCTTATCGTTTTGGGCATGGCATTCCACTGCGTGAGAAAGCGCACACAGCAAGATGAACCTAAAAGCAAAAAGCTTGGAAAGATGAAAAGAAATCTGATAGAGATGAAATATGGAAGTGAGATTGAACAGAGGACAATATCACAGCTGACAAAAAAACACATTCTGTCCACTGGTGAGACAGTACAAAGGATACCGTACTTGCCAAGCGCTAGTGACACAGAGCAATATAAGATACAAGAGATTTCCAGCACGCCAAAGACGGCTAAAGGGAATTACATGGAAGTACGATCAGAGCAACCAGACCGCAGTGTGAGGGAATGCAGTGTTCCTCCACCAGACACCAGCCAGGGATCTGTTGCAGAGATATCCACCATTGCAAAGGAAGTGGACAAAGTAAATCAGATCATCAACAATTGCATTGACGCGCTCAAATCTGATTCGTCGTCATTCCAGGCTGTAAAATCTGGTGCCGTGTCCACAGCAGAGCCACAGTTGGTCCTAATATCAGAACACCTTCCTGGAAAGGCTGGTTTTCTTTCTCCAGTGTACAAAGGTGGGTACCATCATCCCTTACAGAGGCATCACAGTATGGATGCTCCACCAAACCGTGCAAGCACCTCGTCAAGCGGTTCTTTGTGCAGTCCCTGTTCCTTCCGTTCTGAAGGGGCCTACAGGTCAGAGTCCAAGTATATTGAGAAGACCTCTCCACTAGACGAGTCAGAAATCATAACCGTCACCCCAGTGGCTGCGATCCTCAGAGCAGAAGCGGAACGAATGCGGCTGTACAGCGAGCACAGGCATTCCTACCCCGGACCTCAGCACATGGAGGAGTCGATAGAGGAGTCCAGAAGTCGGAAGTCTTCTATTTTGGAGCCACTAACGCGCTCGAGGCCACATGAGCTGTCCTACTCACAGCTCTCACCGCAGTACCATAACCTGAGCAGCTACTCCAGCCCTGAGTACAGCTGCAGGCCGTCGCTCAGCCTGTGGGAACGCTTTAAACTGCACTGTAAGCGTCACAGACATGAGGAGGAGGAGTATATAGCAGCAGGTCATGCTTTAAGGAGGAAGGTACAGTTTGCCAAAGATGAGGACCTACATGACATTCTGGACTACTGGAAGGCAGTTTCTGCTCAACAGAAATCATGATTTTATATTTTGTTTTCATAACTCATCTAATTAAAGTACAGTACAAATCTCTGGTCCAAACCAGACATTAACAGTGAAGTCAGCACTCACGTGTAGAGAAACAGCTTAGAAGTATCGCTGAATTATTTGCTCTCTTGAATCATTCTGTTTGAGAATGACAACACAAGATACATCAGATCTCACAGTGAGTGTTTGTGCCAAGTGGTATGAATAAATAACAGTATTAACCTCAACTCAACATCTGCTTTTTATATAATGAAAATACCAATAAACTACTATTAATCCTCCTCCTCATCATTACAGTATTACTGTTAAAAGCGGTTGATTCTTATTATTACAATTAATTTTTGGTTATTGCATGGGCGTGTCCTGACACCATATTGACTGTTTTCAGAGAAAAGAACGTATGATTCTGTCAGCGGAACATTGTTCTCCAAACACTTAGATTTTATAAAAACTGCAACTCTAAAACTATTCTTGCTGTTGTCTTTAGCGACCGTTCAAACAGCATCTGAATGTACCACAGAAGCACAGTCTACTGGATTTTAAAACAAACACATTTTGGGGATGTAAAGATTCTGTTAATACTTTCTTCACTGTCTTTTGTAAAGTTTACATTTTCAAACATAAAATGAATGTTTCATGTCTTTAAGACTTAAACCTGCAATGTGTGTTTAACAGAGACACTTTTTTGCATGTTAAATTAACAATTTGTTTTTATTAACAATCCTCAGTCTCATTAAAATGATGCCACAAATTCTGTCACATGTTGCACAAAGGTGTAATGAGTGTTAATCTGTTTTTCTCTGACATCAGTTAAAAGCGGACATCTATGGCTTAGATCAGTTTAAACTCTTATTTATGTGTCAGACTGAAGATATTATTACTGCACACCAACTCTAAGCCACTGTGAACCCCAGACCAAGTTCCATCAGTCCTGCACCTCAACAGATCTTCTCTCATATAAATGCCATATAAATGCCATATAAATGTCATATAAATGCCATATAAATGCCACATGTGCTGGAAGACAGTTTAGATTCAGCTGATGGGAATAATGGGATTTGCCGCTGCAGTACATTTTTAGGGAACAGTATCATTTAAGACCTGTACTGTGAACCAGTTCTGACTAAACACACACATGTCAATCAAAGATTAAAGGTACAGTACACCCATAATGAAAAATTCTGTCATATCACATACTAACCCAGATTTTCTAGCTCCAGTGTTAAAATGTAACGATTTAAACGGCAGTCTGTTCCTCACACAAGCTGCTCTTCAGAACTCCTGGAATGAGTCACACTGACACTTATAAGTGATTCTTATGTTGTTTCTGCAGGAAAGCCTGACAGAGAGAAATCAGCACAAATTAGAATTTAAAATGATAATAGTGACAATGACAAAATCTTCATTTTTGGGTGTACTATTCCTTTAAAGCTGCAATCCATAATTTCTGCCTCTCTTCCTCTCTCTTCTGCTGATTATTTTACATACATTTCTTACAAGCCAAACACATTTCCCTGAAAATCACAGCCCACAAGTCAAATTAAAAATTATTATTATAAACTTACAGTTACAAATGGGAGTAAGGTAAGGAGATGAACACTGATCTGTACTTACCCATAAAAGTTATGGATTGTAGTTTAACCCCAGTTTTGCTCTGAAATATCATAAACAATTGCCTAAAACATACTTGTATAAAGTTCAGTATATACTGAGGTAATATTGTTCATTTAGCAATTCATGCAGCTGTTATTCATGTTTATTCATGAAAACAGTTGTTGTTGTCATACTGATTGATTCTTTGTTCTGAAATGTGCCGCTTGCAGAAATAAAGACTGGATCTCAGAAGAGGTTTCGTGTCCTGCTGGAAACATCAAAAAGAACAAAACATGCTTTTACTTCTTCAAGAATAAATAAAGACATTCTGCGCCTCCGAACTGTACAGATTTCCTGCAAGAAAAATCACAAACACACTGAAGAGACTGAAATGTAATTGTGTGTACAGATACAGAAGTCAGCTGTCCGTTCTGCTTTCATAACAGATGACGAAGAGGTACAATGAAATATACCGATACAAACACAGATACAATACCACAGAAAGACAGGAAAACAAAGACTGTGTGTATATCCAGTGTGTATTTTCACATACAGAACAATAGCATATGAACAATATGGATGAAGCATAAATTGAGGCAACACAAAACGTCTGCTTTCATTTCATTGGCTTGATGAACTGGACTGACTGTGATTCAGTAGTCAGACAATAAAACCCTTCAGCAGAGGAAGTTTAGGAACTGATAAACAGATCATGAGTAAAGACGAGAAGAAAACACAATGAAGGATGAAGAGAACTCCCTCTGGGGCTCTGTAATGGGTTTAGTGTGCCTCTGTTACAGCCAGAAGCCTCTTCTGACAGAACATGACCTGTAGCGACTGGTTAGCAGGGCTCATGAGAGCTAATCGAATGTTACTGAGTGTGTATACTGAGCAGGGTGCTAATGTAATCAGAAGTGCCGTTATCATAGCAGAACATTTACTCACCACCATTATCCAGAAAGATTATGTGAAATGCAGAGGACAACACAGAGAAACAGACGATTAAACAAGTACACAACAGATCGATGTTCATAAACCTTTCCTCATCCTGCTTTACAACAGTACGTTTATTATCTCCCAGGAAATGTCAGCTTAGCTTGATTTGATGTCAACGTACATAATGAAAAGTATGTAAAGTAACCTGCAATTTTATGTATCAAACAGAGATGGCGATAGAGAGGCACTGATTGCAGCTTTAAATAAAGTTTGGCTAACCCTAACTTCAAAAAAGACCAGTCCGGGAAGCAGGAAGAGAACAGCAGCTGAACTCTGCATGCATGAGTTTATGCATAGTTGCCTTTTCCTAAAAATGCATTTTCCAGCCAAAGACTGAGTTTGCACATACTGGGAACATCGGACAGCAGGGGCATGGAATCAACAGTCAAAGATCCCGGCCAAAACTCAACACACAACCTGAAACCAGGAATGAGGACAGGTGTAACATTCTCTTAACAACTCCAACAACTGCAACACAGAGAGAGAAAATTCAGGAAATTCATTAACAGAGCAACTGTCTGAAGAAACAGGAATGTTTCCTCTCTGGACAAATGACCGTCAGATGGCCTCAGAACATTTTTCAGGACATTAATCCCAAATGAACTTCAAATTTAATTATGAAACTTTAAATGTTTCCAAATGTAGTGCATTCAGTATAAATATAATCACACACACTCAGCTCACGAATCACACCATAAAACCTCTACATCTCCTGACATATCCAGAGAAAACAACACACACCAAGAACTCAAAACACATACTATAGAAGGACAAACTGTAAAACGTATCTTTAAATATTAAACCTGCCTGCAATCTTTGAAGAGATTTATTGGTGCTTGCTTTAATTATTGCTCATATTTAAGATTACTTTAGGAACTGCATAGCAACACCTTGGCAACCAAAACAGATCTGTCATATGAAACACACAGATCTTTTCTTGGGTTTTGAAACATTTAGATTTTTTTACTCATTACATTTGTGAAACTTCTCTGTGCCTGTGTTTCTGTAATCTCAGTTTTGCTGAACTACAAGTGACCATGTCAGTATCAGTACCAAAAGTTTGCCTTCCTTATAACCCCTCCCTCTCCATGTCAATCCACCACAGCCTGTCCTGACCGCAGATGATGTTTGTCTAACATGACGGCTGACATATGCTTTATGAATGCAGAGGGATCTGGAGGGAATAAAAGTGAGCCAGTCTGGCAAAAATGTCACCAGCAATAATGCTCAAAACATCAAACCATCCAATTTTTGAGAGTCCTTCAACTAAGGGAGTCCAGCAAGAACAGGGAGACAAAAAACAAAGGCATGGTTACTAGTTCTTTGATGTCTTTCAATCACCACATGCTCAATCACAAACATATTCTGGATTTCTCACTGTCATCTCATCAGTGAGTTTAATCAGCGAGTTGATAAGGAAGTGTAATCTTCCTCTGATTGGATGAGAGGAAATGCCAGAGCGCTAAAGCACACGTTCAGACACCTGCCATTCCGTCGACGACAATCAGAGCTGGCCTGCTGTTACCATGGAGATGATCAAAGCTGAATCTTCATCATCCTCAGATGTTCAGATGAGACACAGCGACAGCGCGGGTTAAACCATCAGTAAACATACGGCTGGGTAATGACATCTATGAAGCCAGATGCGTAATGACAGAGACCTGCTACACGTGCTCATTTAAGCACAGCAAGGGAAACTACAGACATGTACAACATTACATATACTACAGACTGCAGTTTAACATGCAGACTGCACACTGCACTCTCTGAAGTGAACTACACAGGATGAAAGGGCTCTCAGCGGCCTTACAAAGTGTTTCTGACACTCTGTTCCACACAAAAGCCCACATACCTCCACCATGAACAGAAGCGAGAGCTCTCACTAGCGACGTGCTCTTATGCTAAACCCTGTAGCAAACAAAGAACATTTTTTTACAATGACTGCAGCTCTTGCCTGACTGCGCGCGGGAATAGTCTGTCCACTAAAATGATAAACATGCTACACAGAATCAAGCACTTTGAGTGCCATTCAGTTCATGTTTTCATCCTGCTGAATAGAGACAGACGCTGCGGCTTAAATATTGTAAAAGCAGACAGAGGGAAACTGGGACTGTTTTTTTTTGCTTGTACTTTCCAAACAACATGCTTGGCATTCTAAAATACAGTTGAAATATGACAAACATCTGCATATGTACATGCTACATTCTGACAAGATATGCAAGGTTTTGAAATGAATAATGATTATAAAATAATCACAGAACACTCACTGTAACACAAGAAAATAATAATCTCAGGATACGAGATGGGATAATTTTGCTCAAAGCTCTTCCAGTTCTTGCTGTAAGATATAACCAAGATACAAGACAAGCCGGCGCTGAAAATAACAGCACTCACAAAACTTTACAACAAGCGTGTGTTTCCAATCAGACTTCACATGCAGACAGAGGCGTCGTGAATGGGCCGTTTTTAAAGGGATTAAAATGATTAAAATAAAGATTTACATGATCTCATCATTAACTCTCATTTCAAACCCATTTCACTTAAGATTTAAGAACTATGTTGAAAAAAATATTATCAGTGAATGAATTTCATTTTTATTCTGGTTAAAATTTATCACAGCATCTTGTTGTGAACACTACAAGAGTGTCAACTGATATGCAGCGCAAACCAGATTAAACTGAACTACACAACTTCAGCCCAGATCTGAATTCT